>PPLR02000020.1:0-217423 GCA_003706535.2 Teunomyces kruisii
GCCTAACCTCCGACTCCACCGATATCCACGCAGCAGAACCAATATCCACCCCCAATTGTAGCTGGGCGTGTCGGGAATCCGTGCAGCTACTCAGAAGCTGTCTACATAGCACGGTTGTCGTAATATATGAGATTTCAGTATGGTACATATAAGCCTAACCTCCGACTCCACCGATATCCACGCAGCAGAACCAATATCCACCCCCAATTGTAGCTGGGCGTCTCTGGAATCCGTGCAGCTACTCAGAAGCTGTCTACATAGCACGGTTGTCGTAATATATGAGATTTCAGTAAGGCCCACCTGGGAAAAATCAGAAAATGGCAATATCTGGCCAGCATGACAAGAGAGACGCTCTACTATTTGCAGCCTGACATAATAGATCACCTACATCCTAACCAGCTATGTTTGGTTTGATTCTCGCTTGAACTGGTGGAGATATGATATCTTGACATGTAACTCCACCGATATCCACGCAGCAGAACCAATATCCACCCCCAATTGTAGCTGGGCGTGTCGGGAATCCGTGCAGCTACTCAGAAGCTGTCTACATAGCACGGTTGTCGTAATATATGAGATTTCAGTATGGTACATATAAGCCTAACCTCCAACTCCACCGATATCCACGCAGCAGAACCAATATCCACCCCCAATTGTAGCTGGGCGTGTCGGGAATCCGTGCAGCTACTCAGAAGCTGTCTACCTAGCATGGTTGTTGTAATACATGAGATTTCAGTATGGTACACCTAGGAAAGTATTTTTTTTTTATCCTCGGCGTTACTGATTGTATTACAATTGTTACTAAGATGTACAATGGCGGAACTGCGACCGTCTAAATTGATAAGATCGAAGTCACCACGAATTCCTATGGATCTTTTACCTTACGGTGGTCCTGGTTTAATATACTAAGTCGGTTTCAGTCATTGGTCCAGAGCAATTCTAAAGTATTTCTTTTCTAATATACAATCTGAAGGAAGATCAGTGAGCTTCATTCTGATTTCAATATGAGGATGCGAAGGAAAATCAGCAAGTTCCATTCAATCTCAATAAGTGTGTGTACACCTTTTAAAACGAGCAATATATGGTATTTCAACTGGGTTATCTAAGTATGGCCTCACATAGATCTCAAGGCGAAGAGGAAGATCAAATGTCTTCACACTCTCCAATCTAAATAACAACCAAACTCGGTAGACTTCTCCACGTCGCCCTCAAAGTTGGCATAGTTGTGAGGCAGAGCAAGTCCCAGGCAAACGAAATAATGGCTAGAATAGACTGAGTTCATCAACATCAGCTATATGTAACACCCTAGGTTGCATGTGATCATACGTCAGAGGCAAAGTTTGACGTTCTTCAACCATAGTAGTACAGGTGGTGATAGGTTTCGAGATTGGCACGTCTCAGGATTCTCACCTTCGATGAGATTATCTCTCAGGATTTCAAACATAAGATCAGCCATGTGGGATGCTGGAGGAATGAAAAATGTCCACCCTTCCGTGTTATCTTCGACTATAGGAGATCTCGTCACTTGCAAGCAATCATAAGCAAAGTAAGGGTTCAAACAAGTGCATGCCATAACGTCGGCAGAGGCACCAATATCCACATTCGCATGACATCACTCGGGAAGGGAAAATGGACTATAATTTTCCTAAGCGCATGATGGCGACATTCAGAGGCAACGGTTCAGGCATGGTATCGACACTCAGAGGCAACGGTTCAGGCATGATGGCGACATTCAGAGGCAACGGTTCAGGCATGATGTCGACACTCAGAGGCAACGGTTCAGGCATGGTATCGACACTCAGAGGCAACGGTTCAGGCATGATGTCGACACTCAGAGGCAACGGTTCAGGCATGGTATCGACACTCAGAGGCAACGGTTCAGGCATGATGTCGACACTCAGAGGCAACGGTTCAGGCATGGTATCGACACTCAGAGGCAACGGTTCAGGCATGATGTCGACACTCAGAGGCAACGGTTCAGGCATGGTATCGACACTCAGAGGCAACGGTTCAGGCATGATGTCGACACTCAGAGGCAACGGTTCAGGCATGATGGCGACATTCAGAGGCAAAGGCAGGGTGGCGTCCAGAGAAGGTAGCTTCTTGTTCAAATATGTATGTCATCATCCGATGCAAGTAAACGAAGCGGATTAATGAGGAGCTGCAGCAGTAACACATCAATGGAAATAGCACACTCTGAGGTATTTCAGTAAGGTCAAGTTTTCGCAACATAATCCATCTGGGCTAATGGCGGTTACAGTTTGCTGAAGAACAGTTTTAAGCAAACATCTTGGTTTATGGCCAGACTGCAGCGAAGGGCATTCTAGAATTCGTAAGACATAAACTCACCCCAGAACCAGTTCTAAACAACATCTTCAGACCACGGTCCGAGAAATAACACATTCGGCACCGTATTCAAACCCTTTTTAATATAGTAAAGGCAGGCTGCATATATAGCAGCATAAAAACTCTTCGTGCATCTAACCTATAAAGGGATCGACAATAACCAATACCAGAGGCGTCAAATCTATGCACGGAAAAAAAATGGTCCCCAGCCATAAGCTTCAAGTAGCTTGAGGGGAGCTCAGGCAAACCCTAATCCGAAGTATAATTCTAAGGGACACGGTGAACGGTGAAATTTCACAGCGCATGGCAAGCAAATATCCACGGCTGACAAACATCTAGATCCATGCTGACTTGGAACTGTCTGTCCCAGGCTGGATCAAGGTAAAATAACCACACGTAGTATCGCTAGGCATAAAAAGTTCCTGTAGCGAGCTTACCCTTTTCAGGGCACTTAGGAAACTTGTGACCTGGGGCCCCACAGGAATAACAGATCAAGGAACATTTAGCACACTTCTTAGACAGATGGCGTGGATTCCGTTTGCGGTGTATCGCATGTGCACCACCAAGGGACAGAGATGGTGAGAAGTCTAAAAGATAGGCGCGCAACGATGGCCACTCAATATCTTTGAATTCCACAGGATAAAGCTGGAGGTAATGCTCAGCCTCAGGATGCATTAGCATAAAACCGGCGCAGGCAAAAATAATTTTGACGGAAGCAGGATGACCCAAGGAGACAGGATTATATAGGTCAAGACGGTGGAGAAATTCCTTGACAGAACCTCCCTTTGCAGCAACAGCCAAGGCAGGAGTAAGCATATGGGCAAAATCAGTAGCCTTGGTAGGCGGATACAGCTCCTGAACGTATTCCCATAAATCGTAGCCTGATTTTACCTTCAATTCCTGGCAATTGTCATCGATGTGGGCTAAAAGGACATACTTGAAAGTATTGTCAATGGATTTAAGCATATTGTCTCGAGCTAGAGGGGTGAAGACTTCCAGAGAGGATGAAGGAAGATCAAAAACTATTTTGAGGACGTCAGGCTCCCTGTCAACATACGGAATAAGATGGGCGGCTGACTTCTCCAAGAATTGTCTGAAGTAAATCTTCCAACTATAATATTGGTTATCCCACTTCAACTTGTACTTATCTGGGACAGAACCCCAAGGTAGTTTCTCCCTAACCTGAAAATCTAACGCATTTAGGATTGTCTGGGGATCCAACACTGTCAGGGTCTGATAGATATGACAGTATGGAGTTGCCATCAAAACTTCTGCGTACTTCTTCTCTATCTCACTTGTGTTAAACTCCATTTCGGGGGATTAAGGGGTAAATAATAACATTCAGTCAACGCTTTTTCATTTGGAGAAATGCGCGTCCCCCGAATGTTTGAGATACATAGATCAGGACCGCAATACAATAGGACTGTATCAGGAGACGGCACTCTCTACGTCGCTGGCCAATGAAGACCTTCGGTCGGTGGCTCTCCTCCATTCGTTGAGATGAGAATACTGTGTCTCAAAAGTATATTGGCTGCCTGAACCATCTACAACAGATACCATTTAATCCCAGCCCTTCTCGCAGTTCCAAGTCAATTTAAGGACAATGACACAAGAGAAGAATCAAATGATAGTCTCCTGTTCTTCGAGTGGCGACTCCTGTGAAATTTACCGACCATCCCGTTCTTACATTATATATGTCTTTGAAGAAAATAGATAGTAGATGTGAACCTCAAATGATAAGTATGCTTCTAACATATTAAGCATCAATAATACGCTTTTGGGTGATAGTTGTGTTGCGATATCGTTTCAGTTACAAGTATGACCGTGGTAATAATTGCGCTATAAACGACATGGACTGATGAGAAATATTTCTAATTTCCAGGATTTCCAATACACCGCTTGAATTCATGTGTGAATGTTTCTGGGGAAGTAACTTCCAGTCAACAAGAGAGAGAAGAGCAGACATTAATGATTGTGTGTGACATTGTCTCTCTACGAGTGAGAGCCACACTTACTCAAGACATTGATAAGTGAGTATTATTATCTATCTATGATGAGACCACCAAAGGCAATGATGGTATGTGAAATTGTTTTGTCTATGAATGAATGAGGGCATGTGATAATCGCTAGCGCTCTGAAATAGATCAGAACCGGAAGCGCCTTTTTCTAGTGTATTTGAAGAACAAGTAACAAACATTATTAATCCCAGAAACAAACTAACATGGCTTATAATAAAATCCGACATTCGAGAGCAAGAACTTTAGACAGGTTAAATCAACATTTTCCCCTAACCAAGGGCCCTTTCATTCCAAATATTTATCTCTAGTCTTTGTTTGATTCTTTCGGAAGTGGTTTGATTCGTTGTTACTGTTAATTTACTTTAGCTTACTGTTTCCTCTCTGGACACGAACTCTTACAAGGTGATTTTTAATCCCTATGATTTATTCTCGTATTATTGACTGACTTACGTGCCAGCTATGTTGCGGATTTATTTCCTTTAAAAATGGGGATAGGTAATGCTGATGAAGGTTTATTTACAGCTTCTATGCCCCGGCTATTTGACATTAGCCTCCTCGTTTTCGTAATTCCATGAAGTGAGCAAAACTACAAGAGCCAGTAGGATTTTCTGAAACGTCATTCACATCTCTTTCAACATAAGTAGCCTATCCAGTATCATAAGAGATCACAACGGCGCCTTCAAAGCTGAATGCTAGTTTTGTTAGGAACTTCGTTTAGTCCATGCTCGGTTGCAGTCCGGTCTTTCTGGGTTTGGTTAACTATACTAAACTCTATTGAAACGCAGTTGATGTCTCATTCTGATAAAGTAGAACAATTTGCAACAATTGATTATAATATTCTTTTTAAAACATTCAATTTTACAAAAAGTAAGAATTTCAAAATTTTTTCAAAATATGAGAATCGTATGTTACCACGTTATGCTAAAACAGAAATTGCTATCCTCACCTCTACATTAAAAATAACCCCAAATATGAATACTCCTTATCCCAAGCTTGGTATTATGAGTGCAGAGTTTATTTATTAGTCACAATGAAAAATACTGAAATCAAATCTCGTAAACCATCGACATAAACGGCGTGGCGGATTGAAACCAAGGATCACCCAAAAGTACAACTACATTAGGTTCGAGCTTTAGTGTATTGTACAAGAATAATGGTGATTCATGAATTCATTCTCCTCAAATAAGCTTCAAAAACCCTTAAGTAGTCTTCTATCAATTTATTTCTCTGTTTTCAATATCCCATTTGAAGTAAAATATTTCCAAGAGACATAGAAGTTGATTTAAACCAGATCACCTCATTAACTTATTAAATAATTCCAAATCTTGTACTCATAAATGTTTTCAAATAAATCAAGTAAAACTAAACTTCAAAACAGTCAAAAATGACAAGATATGGTTGGTCCAATGGATTAAATTGAAATAAATCAGTTTTTCTCTTTGAACATACCAAAAAATCCACTTTCAAGGCACAAGGTCTAGTTTTGCTATGTTTAGGTTGATCCATTCTTATAGAAACAAACAATAAAAAGTAAAATCAATCATTCTGTATTGTCAACTTAGTTTAAGCAACTGAAGTTGATGAAAAAGTTGTCTTGAAATGTAGTGTTGAAATTGGTACTCCCTAAAAGCTGTAGGGAATCATTTTGGTAACATCGCAATCAGGGTAATATCTAGGATTAAGGATAATATAACAATTATAGGAATTATCAAGAATTTGAACCTTACTAATCGACATTCACAAATTTTGTAAGTCAAGGGATATAAATTTAATTGCAAAATTGCTGTCTGATCATGAGGAACTGAACTAAAATTTTGAAGAAATCCTACCTGCAAGGGAACACAGATAACGATTAAGGTACCATTATATCATAGTATAGTAATATGTGATATCTCTGACAATACCGGTTCTCTTTGAGTGAGTTGCTGAAATTAATTATTCGGGCCAGAAATCAATTTTTGAATACTGCGAGGCTCACGAGTAGTTTCATCTGCAAGAACGTAAATTAATAATTAAAGGCCGAGTTAACCGCCTGTATTAGGATAAATAAAGTATTGAACTCAGTATTTGTTGAGCTGTTACCGGTCATCAGTTATGCCAACTTCTGGATCAGATTACTTCTGGTGGGGTATGCTTTTATGGTGGGGTATGCTTGAATATGTAATTTGAATGGGTAATTTAACCGAAAATGGGAGACATTTCCTATTACGGAAGTAATAACGGAAAATCCTTGCTGTCTGTTCTCCTCAGTTGGTTTTTGGAGGAGTGTTTTTTTTTCTTGCGCGCTGTAGACAAAAATAGCACGCACACACGGTGTATGCAATGCTTTGAATACCGGACCGAAGCCCCAACACAAGTCAGTAACAATAGTGCCTACGCATATAGTTCACAAGGAATGATTTTGGAATCCTGAGGTTTAATAATGAATGAAATACATATCTTAATAGATTGTCACGCAAGTCACTAAACCTTCTTTTTCAATAATCCGATGTATGCATTTACGAGATTTTACGAGATGTTCTGATGTGAATAGTGAATCCGAATTGTATGTTTCAAACTGTAAAGCCTGTATATAAACCAGTTTCTTTCGGTCATCACAATACATGACGACCGCATATCTTTCCAAATTAGGATTTCATTCCGGAACATGTTACAGTGTTCATATCCAAGAGCCATTCGTGACAAGCAAAATAATTTGATCGATCTCACATCATCCGACAACACTGATTATTTGAGGATTGCTCGAGGCAAGGTGTGTGAATTCCATCTCTTGGTCTCTCATAGGGCATACAAGGTTCCCAGCATACTGTTAGAGCATTCTGTACAATTTAATAAATTAAACGTGTACATCAAAATCATGCCCCACATTTATTTTCTGGAAGTGGGGCGGGACATGATGATGTGTAGGGAGAGGAAAAATGTGGAGAAACTGTTCAAGGCTCGGATAAATGTACTAATTAGGCAAGTGAACCGAGAAAATTGCATTTCCGGATAACGCGTTTCCAGCTTATTCAACAAGTTATTCCCAGGAAGCTAATTCCGGGATACTACTTTTGATCTAAAAGGATATCGATCCGGTTTTATGGGGTATGTGTGGGGAGATTCTGAAATGCTCCAGCATGGGTAGTGCCTGATGTTTCCTTACGAGGAAATGGGCTACTGAGTATCTACGAAGATCATCTATTTAGACATTCCTTCCACAAGCATACAATGAATCTCTTAAACTTAAGATCTTTACTATGCTCTTGTAGAAGCGCTACAGAGGGTTGGCAAAAGCTCTTGTCTCCACTGTTGTAATCTGGGGAAACAAAAAAAGAGTTCAAAAAATATTTTTTTAAAAAATATTAATTACACTGTCCAATATGTTGATCAATGACAGAATCGTAAAAATATTGGAGAAATCTGGAGATGGTTGAGTTGGGATCTAAGTATAAATACAGCAGAAACGCCTTCCAAATTTGACTTTCAACTATCCAGTTTACAACTTCACTCCTACTCAAACACTCCATCAGTTGATAGTTGCACTTAAAACAATGTCCAAAGAAGCTAACCACTCAGTTCGCCACGGTTCTGTCGACTCCATCGAAAGAAAGATAGAAGAACAGAACGATAAATTCATCAACACTGAGTCTATTGATGAATTAGCTCAGCTTGAACGGCCATGGTACAATTATGGGTACATGCGCCATTTGCAATGGTGTGTCTTCTTGATTACCTTGACTTCTACCAATAACGGTTACGATGGTAGTATGCTTAACGGTTTACAGTCTTTATCCCAGTGGCAGGAATCCATGGGTAAGCCAAGTGGTCAAAGATTAGGTGCCTTGACTAACGGTACCACTTTGGGTACTCTCTTCTCGTTCGTTTTTGCTTCCTGGTTGTCCGATAGATTTGGAAGAAAATACATCATCATGTCTGGTAACTCGCTTACTGTTCTTGGTGCTATCTTACAAGGTGTTTCTAACAGTTACGGCTTTTTCTTTGCTTCAAGATTCATCATTGGTTTGGGTTCCGGTATTGCCACCGTTTCGTCTCCAACCTTGATTTCTGAAATCTCCCACCCTTCATATAGAGGTATCTCTACCACCTTCTACAATGTGTGTTGGTACTTGGGTGCTTTGATCGCTGCTTGGGTCACTTACGGAACCAGAACTATTCATGGTCACTACGCTTGGAGAATTCCTTCGTACTTGCAAGGTGCCCTTCCACTTTTCCAAATTGTTTGTTTCTTTACCGTTCCAGAATCTCCAAGATACTTGGTTTCTAAGGGCAAAATGGACGAGGCTGAAAAGGTTTTACACAGAGTCCACACTGGTTACGCCACCGATGAACGTTCCTTGAGATTAGTTCAACTTGAATTGAAGGAAATCCAAGCTGCTATCGAAATGGAAAAGTTGAACGCCCAAACCAAGTACACCGATTTCATCACTATCCCATCTTTCAGAAAGAGAATCTTCTTGTGTATCTTCACTGGTATCATTATGCAATTGTCTGGTAACGGTTTGGTTTCTTACTACTTGAACAAGGTTTTGAACTCCATTGGTATCACCGAAGACAAGAGACAATTACAAATCAACGGTGGTTTAATGGCTTACAACTTGGTCATTTCCGTTGTCATTGCCTTGAACGTTCACAGATTTAGAAGAAGAACCTTGTTCCTCACTTGTATCAGTTTGATGCTTTTGTTTTACGTCATTTGGACCATTCTTTCTGCTATTAACCAACAACGTAACTTTGAACAAAAGTCTTTGGGTAACGGTGTCTTGGCTATGATTTTCTTGTACTACTGTGCTTACAACATTGGTGCCAACGGGTTGCCATTCTTGTATGTTACTGAAATCTTGCCATACAGTCACAGAGCTAAGGGAATTAATGTTTTCCAATTGACCCAACAAGTCATTTCCATCTACAACGGTTTTGTCAACCCAATTGCTATGGATGCCATCGAATGGAAGTACTATATTGTCTTCTGCTGTGTTAACGCCGTCGAATTGGTCGTGGTCTATTTCTTCTACGTTGAAACTTCAGGCTACACTTTGGAAGAAGTTGCCCAGGTCTTTGGTGATGCTCCAGAACATCAATTGAAATACTTGCAATCTCCTGTCGACAAGGTAGCTGTTGTACACGCCGAATCTAACAGCGATCTTTCTGAAAAGGTTGCCGAAAAGGTATAATAGTCTAGTAGCCTCAGAGAATGTTACTGCTATTAGTTTAAGGCTTTTAATTCTTCTGTTAATTCTATATGTTAAGTAATTGTTAAATGAATTTACGTCTATGTCTCAACAACATTTAAAAAAATAACAAACCCACACCTGCAAATTCGTGATACAGCCGTATCCTGTCACGCCTTTGCTATTTCGGACAAATACTTCTATCCTCAAATAATAAAACAAGCTATAACTAAGTAACAAAAGTTCAAGTTATTCATTCTAATATACAAAAGGGGCCAAACAGTCCGAAATATAAGCTAAATAATACACATCGATAAACTAAAAGAACATTGACTTGCAATCTAGTTAGCAGCAGCAGAATATTTGGTGACGGCTCTGGTACCTTCGGAAACGGCGTGCTTAGCCAATTCACCTGGCAAGATCAATCTAACAGCAGTTTGGATTTCTCTGGCGGAAATAGTGGACTTCTTGTTGTAAGCAGCCAACTTGGAAGCTTCGCTAGCGATTCTTTCAAAGATATCGTTAACAAAAGAGTTCATAATAGACATAGCCTTTTGGGAGATACCAGTGTCTGGGTGGGTTTGCTTCAACACTTTGTAGATGTAAGAAGAGTACGTTTCCTTTCTGGTCTTTGTCTTCTTCTTGGTGTCGGTGGAAGCAGTCTTCTTGGCAGCTGGCTTCTTTTCAGCTGGGGCTTTGGAGGCGGGTTTCTTTTCTGCTTTTGGGGCCATTTTCAAAAATTCGGAGTGGTTGACTAGAAAAGCTCTTGCTTCACGGGAATTGGTCTATTTAAATATGAGGTGAGTGCACGCCAGTTGTTTTTGTTTATTGATAAACGCGCGTACGGACGAAAATATACGCAATCATACTGGTGTTTACGCGTATTTCAAACCGGTCTCATATTTACCAGTTACGGGGTGTAAACGAGGGACCGAACAATGTCACTAACCGTACTGCTGGTGTTTACATTCAGGCAAAGTATTTAACTGACGCGATTCCTGGTTGCGGGACAAATACTTCAATTGCAAAGCAATAATTAATATACAACACAATGTCTGGTGGTAAAGGAAAAGCCGGTTCAACCGAAAAAGCATCTACTTCAAGATCTGCTAAGGCAGGTTTGACTTTCCCAGTCGGTAGAGTCCACAGATTGTTAAGAAAGGGAAACTACGCTCAAAGAGTTGGTTCTGGTGCCCCAGTTTACTTGACTTCTGTCTTGGAATACTTGGCCGCTGAAATCTTGGAATTGGCTGGTAACGCTGCAAGAGACAACAAGAAGTCGAGAATCATCCCAAGACACTTGCAATTGGCTATCAGAAACGATGAGGAATTGAACAAGTTGTTGGGTCATGTCACCATTGCTCAAGGTGGTGTCTTACCAAACATTCACCAAAACTTGTTGCCAAAGAAGTCTGGTAAGGCAGAAAAGGCCTCTCAAGAATTATAAGCAAATAATGATTAAGGTCGGTTGGTGCAACATTCAAGTGAGGTAGCAGGTTCCAAACTTGAGATTTGTACTATTGTGCTTAATAAGTTTTCTGGATAACACTTCTACTTCTTCCGTAGAAAAGTACCCGTGTGTACATCTACGACTTCTGTATTATATAGTTTTTATGTTCTTTATTTAATGTACAATATGGGTAACATCAATCATTTTCTCGTGCCTCGCTCCATCTTGAGTAAATTTCACGTGAATGTAGAAATCCATTTTAAATTCGAAATCACCGATAACAATTTTATAACTAACGACAATGTCATTAAATAATGCTAACAGAACGCGTGCATTGAAAGTAACCGCCGCATCCACGGCTGTTATTGTAGGTGTTACTTTTCTTGTTTTGAAGAGTTTTCCCCACATTAAGACGTCCTTGTATAATTACGTGACCGGAACAAAAAAAGAAGCCGAAGAAGAAGCCGAAGACGAAGAAGACCATAAACCTATTGAGCTCACACAATCAAAGTTGGAGGAATCAGATTACTTGAACGGAAGCAGCCTTGTGGATGTTCAAGAATGGACGGATGAAAACTTGAGAAGCTTTTTAATCTCGGTAAGTATAAAATGATAGAGTGTTCCGCCGGACACAATATTCGTATGAAGGTACTAACATTCTAGAAAGAAATCAGTCCTCCAGCCAATGCTTCTCATGATAATATCGTATCCCTTGTTAAGTCAATTCAAGAGAGTTCTTCTAACGAAGTTTAATATTCTTATTCATTTCAATTTTACCCAGTTTATTGTCTGGCTATTTGCAGCATTTCGAAAATATGCTTTCTGACAAATGCTAGATGTATGAATATGTCTATATGATGCCTATTAATGATTTAATAATATCTAATTCTAATCTAATGTATTCTTGGTTTTCAGCCAGGCTTGTAATCCCGTCTCAAAGATCTGACGAGTCAACCCTCTTCTTTCATCATGAATATGTGCAAAATGACAGTTGATACTCATGACATCACGGTTTCGTAACTCATCATCAAAGAGAATGAATTCCCCTGCTTTCAACTCGTCATCTAATCTCAATTGTTTCGCAGCTTTACTGATGTGCTTAATCTTGGAACCTTGGCCCCATTGTAGATTGTGGAAGTATTTGATGGCAGGGGTTCCATCAATGTGCAATAAAGAGAGTAACTCTTGTGCTATTCTTGGAGCTGCCGTTCTACTGGCCCCGATAATTGTAACGTCATTCTCAACCAATTCTAGTATGATGGATTCGACGTCTTTGTAAAAAGACAATGGCTCGCCCGAACTGTCCACAACCTCAGTCTTGGAAGTTGGCCTCACTGGCATCGATATATGTGTATCACACCAACATGGCCAAAGAGTGTAATCCAAATCAAAGACAACTGCAACTGGGTAGTTTTGTACCATTTAATAGCAGCAAAGAAATTCTGTGAGGTCGTTCGAATTGAATGTGGATGAATTCCAGCAATCCTGCGCGTTATGCAGTCAGGTGAAACGAAACTCCACACTTACCAAGGACTTGGTAAGGGTGGAAGGTAGACAAAGTATATACTTATGATGACCAATAGATAGCTTTAACTAAACTACAAAGGCAAATGTAACCTCAAGCCTTTGGAACTGTAACCCCAACTATTTCTGACCTCACATATAAATTATGGTGTTACCCGCTATTACCCCATTTTTTGAGTTCGCACGACAAGGACCGATAAGATCACTCGGAGGCAAATCCCTTAAATTATCTCCTTCCTTCCTTACAATTGTTTGCAGTATTATTTGATAATTGACTACTAGCAGTATAGATAACCTTCTTACTATTGCTCACGAACGGGTCAGATAATACAGATTTATTTTTATCAAGCAAAAACTCCCTTATTTTCCTGAACGCCACCACCCCTTAAAACCCACTTTCTAGATGTCTATGATTAATTTAAGAATTTCCTACAACAAATACCCGGAACCTGAGATTGAATTAACCCATGTTTGTGACCGTTCTGATCTTTGTAACATCAACTCAAAGGACGATTTGCTGGCTTATTTGGCTTCTGTGACGGACCTCAAGATCACACCAGCAAATTATCCTCACTTGAAATACTTGAGAAAATCGAAGAAACATAGAAGCTATGTCGCTTTAGAGTCTGTTAACGACTTTAAATCATTGACCAGGAGTTTGAATGTCAAGAACCACGTCAAATTAATTGTGAGCGATTTAACTCCACAGTCCTCCGGTGGATTCCCAGGATCTACCTCACTGCACAGACAGTTGTTTGATTTTGCTACCTTTGGCGATCGTATTGTTGAGTCTATGGCGGAACATTGTAAAGATATTTTAACAGAATTTACTAAGGATGCTTTTGCAACCTCTAACTCAGCACCTGAAGACCCACCTTCGAATGATGCTAAAAGGGTTGATGGTGAAACTACTCATAAAAATGTCAGTTGCGACTCCTGCAACCCTTACGATTTTGTTCCAATTGAAGGAGTCAGATACGCTTGTTTGGTATGTCCTAATTTAGATCTTTGTGAATCTTGTGCCACACAACAGGAACCAAAGAAAATTGGGAATCACTCACATTCGCACCCAATGGCAAGAATTGTTTCTACTGTGAAGCCCTTCAATAAGAAGATCTTTGGTCAACCTCATGGGAAATATTCAACCAGTTCTGAATTTAATCCTAAGGAAATTATTCATGAAACTGTCAGTTGTGATTCTTGTCATCCGGAGGACCTTGAAACAGATGTCTTTATACCTCTCAAAGGTTATAGATTCAAGTGCTTAGAATGTGAAAACTTCGACCTTTGTGCAGAGTGTGTTAACAGGCAAAGCTTGGACAAGAAACCAATTGGTGAACATTTACACACGCATACAGTAGCAAGAATAACTGATCCTACTATTTCATTTTACCAGGGCCCTAGGAGATTCAGACATGGGTTCCCTTCACAATTGCCCCACATCCCTGAGCTGCTCTGGCACCACCATGCTAACGCTTTCCACAATAATTGGAAGAAATCTTGGTCACAAGGCGACAAATACTACGACATTCCCTTGGGGAACTGTACCACTGAAACTAGAACTAAGTTGGAGAGCTTTTTAAATGAGGGCGGAGTTGAGCTATTCTTCAAAAATGTTGATAACTATATCAAGGATGCCGAAAGATACCGCGAGTTGGTAAAGTTGTCCAAGGCTAATGAAGATATAATTTCCGAAAACGATGATGACGTAAATTTTGCAATTGTCAAGAGCTTGGTTGAAACAGCGTTAACAGCCGAGAACTCGAAGTATGAAGAATTGAGCAAAAAAGATACCCTGACCGAAGTCTCAGAGAAAGAATTGTCTAATGAGAATTCCACACGTGTATCTGAAGTCACAAGCGAAGACCAGGAAGTTAAAATCGAGAAGGATTTAGATCATGTTTCCCCTGTGGAATTTGTTACGGTGAGACCAAAGAAGTTAGGAGCAAATGACAAGATTATTGCTTTGACTGTTGTTAACACTTCAAACAAAATAATCAACGGTGGAGACCTCAAGTTTGAATTTTTTAACGATAACCATAAGGAAGTTGTTCAAGTTAAAAACACCCCAATAGTCAGACCCGGTCAAGAACGTACTTATAACTTTTTTGGCAGACTTAGTGATTATTTTGAGGGCTTGACTGATTTGAGATTGAGAATTGTTACTTCTAAAATCAGCTTTGAAGGGATTTATGCCTTCTCCTCTGATTCTGTATTGAAGCTTGAACAAATGCCTACTATTAATGGAGAAGAGGTTATTACGGATGAGATATCAATTCAAAAAAACAACCAACCGGCGGAGGATTCCGAGAACATATTAGGTGACAAGGATACGGTGAATGTAACCTTGGTTCCAAAATCGAGAAACTTGTCTCAGGTCATTATTCATAACAAATCCAATAAATCGATCGACTGCTCCGATTTAAAACTTGAGATAGTAAATTGTCTCAACACCACGGTCGTATCCATAATAATTCATAAGACTTACGGCATTGGTCCTGGAAAGACTGGAAAATTTAACATTGGTTTAATTAATACTCATATGAAGTTCCCCTTCAAGTTAATCATGAAGAATGAGTACAATTACGGCTTTTGTGAATTAAGCATGAAGAACTTGAGTGGTGATTTTAAATTTCAAAATGCGAGGGCCCAAGATCAGCAAACAACAAGTCCTGTTGACACTGCCTCTGAATCCGAAACTGACACGCACTTGTCAACTACTGAGTCTCCAACATCTGTAACCGAGTCAGCAACTGATAGTAACGCGGAAACAGAAGAGGATGAAGAAATTTTGAACGCATCCAGTACTTCGCTAATCGACAGTGAAATCAGTTCAGCCAAGTCAACTTTAGGTTCTACTCGTTCCATGTTGCTTCCTTCTTTACCCAGAGAATCCTTGCTCGGCTCGAATTCCATGTCGGAATTTTTGGATGCTAGATCTGAACCAGAAGATTTGGTTAGTGCTGAGAATGGAAACGAAGACGACTTCAAGTACGAGGATGAATACGATATTATAAGTGTTGGAGAAGGAGACGAAAACGAAGTAGGATCTGATTTCGAAATGTTGTCCCCTGCTATAAGTAACCCATAGTCATGCATTCTTTTTTAGTGTCTATTTGATATCATTTGATTTTTTTTATTTGTGTTTATATTGGTCTATTTGAGGTCATACGTGTTTATGAAAGGATATTATGTTTTACCACTTGTATCGTAGCATGATCTTAAAATTTTGCAACTGGGTATAAATCTACTGGTCGTGTATTCTGGCAAAGATTTTGAAAATTAAGTGCAACTGACCTCCAATAACTTTCAAAGAATAGAGTTAAATCTGAGCACATCGATATGAAGTTACCGGTTAAGGAATATGCCCCAGAGAGTGAAGGTATGTGTTATTTTACTAAGTAATGTCTGATATATCTAACACGCAGAACAAAAATTCAAACAGAAGTGTAAAGAATTGAAGAAGCGGATACTAGAGATTGAAGGAAACAATGAAATAGCCACACTTGCCTTGTCTCGAACTAAAGCGGGAATTCGTCGATCTCGCTTGGAATATGCCATTCTCATGGAAAGACTTGAAGAACAAGCCAAACTGATTCCGTATGGTATAACCGCATTTGAAGAAATGGCTTCACCACCAGTCCCCAGTGTTTTTGATGACTCCCTTGCAGGCAAGTCCGGTCGCGGAGTAGTAATGGGTAAGAAAGCGCCTTCTAAGAAGAAATTTGGCCCTCCAGTAACTCCAACTTCAGCTAACCCCGCGGTAAAGTATCAAAAAACCAGAGACCCGGATTTACCAAAGAGACCAACAAATGTCTACATTATATTTTGTGAAATGGAGAAGGAGAGAATCAAGAAAGAAATGGAAGAAAAGAACCCTGGTGTGGCACACGATTTATCAAAAACTATGACTGAAGCATGGAAAAACTTGAGTGATGAAGACCGGAAGCCTTATTACAAGTTGTACGACGCAGACAGAATAAGGTATATAACTGAAATGGCAGCGTATGAACGTAAGAAACATGACGAATTGGATGAAGAAGGAAGACCCATCAAGAGATCTAGAATTGATGGATTAGACGATGAGACTCCTGATCTTCCAGAAGATTTGGAATCAGAGCCATTTGGAAAAACTGACGATGATACTGCTGACTTCAAAGAAGGGAACGATAATAAAGAACATCCAATTGAAAATGGACAGGCTAGTCTTAAAAAGAACGACGAAGACATTCAGCATCTGGCCACTCAAGATGCCGTAGAGGAAGAAATAACTACTAGACCAGTAGTACCAGCCTCGGTTAACTCTGATGAGACGGCCACTGCTCAAACAGTGAAACAGGAGCATCCAGTTCCAGTAGCAGGCGAATCAGAGGTTGAACCAGAAATTCAACCTGAACCAAAGGTAGCTCTCCCAGAAACGAATGATGATGCAGCATAATCTAAGTTTTTATTTTCTATGTACCAAAAATACCTTTATATACATTTATTAATCAAACCTCTTCTTTTTGGTACGATAATAACCGTTATCGTCCTTTTCATGCTTTCTCTTTTCTCTTGATCTTTCATGCTTTTTCAACTTTCTTTTTGCAGCAATATCAGGAGCGTTCACTGCAAGTTGTGCACGTTTTGTCTTTCTTTCCTGTCTTCTTGCATTAATTGCCGATTTGACATTCGAATAAACGCGAGTAAATTCAGAAACTCCTAACTTTTCCTCAATCATACTTGTGCACTCAGTCGAGAGATTTTTTAATTCCTCTTCTTCGCTGCTGTTGGAATTCAATTCACTAAAATTGTACAAAGACAATAAAATCTTTTCTGCAACACCAGCCATTCTTTCGGCTCCTGTAATCTGAGTCAACATTGCCGAAAGTTTGATAGTAGTTTTCTTGCTGACAAACGAATACTTGTAATTTGATTCCTGTCTCATGATTGCACAAGTACGGGACACAATATAGTCATTTGCATAATCATAACGGGCATCCTCAGAATCTTCTGTTTGCGATTTGAATTCGTACTTAGTGTTATTAGACTCCCATCTCATAGCAATTATGACCAAGTTTTTGGTAATTTGAGAACCTAATTCTTCGGAAATAGAAGGAGCACCTAATTGGCGTAGTAATCTGTAAGCAATCGTTTGAACTTCATAGTTAGACAAAGAAAATTTCAAGTTATCAATGTTTGACAACAAGATTCCAACTAAACGACTGGAGACAAGACGAATCCAAGCATGTGGGAATAGCAAGGTATCAATGATCCCTCTCCAAATCAACTCATACTCATCAACAAACACTGCTTCTCGTAAATTGGAACAAATAGCGGAATAAACATTAAGAGCCGAATACAACAAATCCCATTCAATCTGTGCTTCTGTTTCAGGAACATTCTTCGATGACTCAATAATTTGTTCAATATTAGATATTCCCAATTTATCTAACGTTTTGTCATTACCAAATCCAAATTCGTTAATATAAATCTTGTAAATGCTGAGCCCACATCTTCTCAAATGGGGGTTGGAGGACTGATTCAACCATGCAGTAATGTAATTATTAATTCCTCCTAATTGATTCTTTCCTAATTTCTTGAACATACTCGAAATCAAGGAGGCAGCCATTTCACGGCACTTTCCAGATTCATAGGTAATCAAGACATTTGCTATTGCGACAAAAAATGAAGAGGCCAACTTCGTCAACAATTCTGGACTCGACTTGACAATAATCAAATGAATTAATTCCATCACAGATTGCCTACCTTCATCTGTTGGATAAACTAAGTTATTAACCAAGAACTTGAATTGCTTTTCCAATCTTCCTCTGCCTTGATCATACTCCATCAAGAATTGGAAGTATACACTTCTGGACATGTCCCTAATTTCTTTGGAATGATTAACAATCATAATTTTAGATACTTTGTCCATAGTATCATAAATTTCAGGGATCATGACGTGCTGAGAAACAACAGACTTCAAGAAGTTGAACGCCAAACCTTGTCTGTTTGGTTCTTCCAAATCCGGCTGAAGCCGGGTCAAGATATAGCTAACAGCAGTGTCCTTCAAATCGATCTCAGGCTTATGTCTAACAGAGGTCGCCAAATATCTCAAGGCAGCTTGACACAATTCAGAATTAGTAGAAGGAGAGTCTTGTATAATAGTTAACGAATTCCTGGAACATGCTTCAAATATTGCGTTTTCCTTCTCGGGGAATTCCAATCTAATAACAATATTCAAAATCCTTAATGCTGAGATAGCAACACCTTCATTTTCAGACTTTATGCCTGCTTCCAATAAAGGTATGAATCCAGTGAGATACTCGACAGTCTTCAAGTTTTCATGTCTGGTAATTGCAGTCCTTAATAGTTCGAATGCAAACTTTTGCAACGTATGAAGATGAAGATCATTACTAATCTGAGTTTTAGTTGGTTTGGCATTCAAATTAACCAAAAAATGTTCTTCCGAGGCAGTCTTTGGCTTCTTTTCTTTGTAATCATCAAAAACTTCCGAAGCTTGCTTATGAATTTCGTAACAAGTGACCAAAATATCCGGATTTCCAGCTTCGCTGTTGTGATTTAAACCCAACGCGTATCTTCTTAACAACTCGTCTAATTTATTTTGAGTTTTTAAGTTAATATGTTCTCTGATCAAAAGTTTGATTGGTGCCAAAACTGTGGTGAAATGAGATAAGCTAATGTTGGAAGTCAAGATTTCACCAGAATCAAAACTCTTTTTGAATTTAACTTCTTTCATTTTGCTGGTGTAACCTTCAGCATCCTTCTCTTGTCCTGCGGCGCCAAAGATGTCCTCCATTATGATATCAACAATGACATCCACTGAATCATTTAATTCGGCATGTTCCAAAGTTGGCAGTATGGAAACCAATAAGTGATGGACTGTATAACTCAAAACGTGAATTTGTGATCCTCTTGACAAAGCAGTTTTCAATTCCTTCAAAATGAAACGAAGATATTGAGGACCCAAAAGTGTTGCAATTTTACTTAATGATTTTCTGACCGCATCTCTTAATTCTTCTGATCTGGACCGCATAACCTGACAAGTACTAGTTAAGATACCAGGTAATTCGGCTTCAATTAAGTGGGTAGAAACGCACATAATCAAGCAAGTCATCGATTCTGATAATGGTGCACGAGCAACAATAGTTTCATCGTCACGAATTACCAAAACCTTCGATAATTGAGGGAAAACTTCTTTAAGAATGTAAATGTCCATTTCATCTTGACGTGGCATATTATTGATAACATCCACGGTCTCTCCGGCTTGTTTTGCTTGTACAGAGCTCATCACTGCTTTAGATACCGAAACAATCAAGTTAACATGGTTTTTCAACAGCTCTGGTTTCGAATGTCTCAAGTTAGCAATATATCTTCTAAAGATTGCTTTGAAATGACTCCAACCTACGCATCTGACCAAAAAGCTAATCGTTTCCAAGGTTTCAAGTCCCACACTCATGAACTTCTCCTCAGTAGAAAATGCATAGTGTTCAATAATTGGAAGAAGATAATGAGAAATACTGTTCTCACTCAATTCATTTCTGTGCTCAGCAAGTCTTTTAACTGCTCTCTGACGACGATGGATTTGAATATGGTTAACGTTCTTGAAGAAATTAGCTTCGTCGTCGTTCTTGAAAGTCAAAACCTTCATGTCATTGAATTCTTCAAAATACTTAGCATGTTGAATAGTATGGTCCAAGACACTGAGATATTCAGACTGTATATCTTCGTTCGGCTTTCTCAACCCAATACGCAAATGAGGCAAGACAACGTTCTTAAACATTCTGATGTAAGGTTCAGCATCAGCTTTAGTGGTTTGTGCAGAGAAGCAATCAACAAACCTCCTTAACAAGTATGCAGCATTTGTTCTGATTGCAAGTTCATTCTCATCATTGATAAAGTACAAACCACAATAAACAAGTGGCAACCATTGCACTGTTGTGTAAGATTTATAGTTAGTTTCATTAATTTCTTTAAATCCATCTAACCTCTGTTCAAAGTCAAGATCTTGCATTCTCTTCGTAGAATAGGAATTCAACTTTTGCAATACTTGGGAAACAGGTTGAAGCTCGATGAATCTGTTACCAATGCTGTTGAATACTGAAACCAAGGTCTCGCGAATTCGACGATCCGAATAGATTCTGAAAGACTTAGCACAAGTTTCATACAATGGCAAAATATCGTCAAATGAGCAATCGTAACCATCAATTAATGAGGACAAGGAGAGTAATATATTCACTTTGTCGTTTGGGTCGATTTGACTTTGTGGCTTCTCTAATGCTTTAATTAAAGATTCCAATAAAGATGCTTTAGTTTCGTTTTCTTCAATGTAGTTGCCTTCAATCAATAAAAGTAACACTTTGATTGCCAAGGAACCGACCTCACGGTTTGTTATGTTTTCAATAATGGTAGGTAAATTTTTAAGCAAAGAACTAACCAAAAGTGCAAGTAAAGTATAATACTTTTCTTCCGTGATATTCTTTTTGCTAAGAGCAGAGATGGAGAACTCAAGTACGGTTGCAACCACACTTTCCTTTGCATT
The DNA here is from genome assembly GCA_003706535.2 of Teunomyces kruisii. Taxonomy (NCBI): domain Eukaryota; kingdom Fungi; phylum Ascomycota; class Pichiomycetes; order Serinales; family Debaryomycetaceae; genus Teunomyces; species Teunomyces kruisii. The sequence goes on from PPLR02000020.1 coordinate 21,049, forward strand.
ACTATGATCAAGTAAGGAAAGTACAGCTTCAGCGGGAGCAAAGTCTTCGATGTATAAAAATCTTGCAGTGTTTGGTAATTCAATCCAGCTTGTGATTATTTTCATCATTGAGGATGTCTGTTGCAAATTTTCAATGGCAAAGTTTTCCATTCTTGGTTTAATAATATGCTCGAAGATTATTGGAATGTAATTATCCCAAACAAATTGATCCCCTAACGTTTTGAAGAGTTCACTTAAACATCTCATACCCATCTGTCTAATATTTCTGGCTGCTTTCTCGACATTCGCATCTTCTTCGTCTATGCTTGGATTATCGATGCTTGATTGTGCAGCCACCAAAGAATACACTAATGGCTTGATTGTAGAACTCAAGACGCTAGCATACTTTTGACCTAAGGTGTTGTAAACTTCACTTAAAAGATTTACATAACCGCTGATTTTCTTCAACTGACTCTTGTCAGTGTTGATTTCTCCTTCATCATAAAATTGAATGTAGTCAAGTCTGTCAGATCCCAATTTTAAAAATACTTCGATATCTGAATCTGAGAGATTTGGCAAGACAGTAACAACTGCAAACTTTTTACCCGTCTTACTGTTACTCTTCGGCGTTCCTTGGACCCGTCCAAACAATATACGTAAAATCAAAGGCATCAAGTGGACCAAATCTTGATCTTCGATTTTGGAGTCGGAATCTCTGGTAATAAATTTGGAAAGTTCATCACGGAATATGGTATCATCTAACAAGTTTCTCAAATTATCACGGTATTTGTTCACTGATCCTATACCCCAACGTAAAAGAACATCTAATGCCATTTTTTGCGTTTGTAAGTTCTTGTTACATAACAATACCAACAAATGATCGTATACCTCCTGAGAATTGTGAATTTTCTTCAAGTGATTAAATTTTCCAAATAATGACACAAGATCGTTTCTATCTTTTAATGTCCAAGAACTCATTGGTAAGTTTTCTGAGTCATCTGCATCTTCAGGCTCGTTCAAAATCATTGGTACTAAAATATCCGTATGGCGTTCAGCAACTGAAGGAACAACAGAAAGAGTTTGAATTGCTTGAGATCTCATGACGGCACTATAAGTATTATCTGCCCTGGTAGACTCTCCGTATGCCATAATAGAAGAATAAATGTTTCTATACTTCACTAAGTAATTTGTTTCGACCATAGTGAAATTGTCCCTCAATCTTTTGCTCTTTGCTTGCCAAAGTGATAATTCACTTTCTTCAGCCTCGAACAATTCATAATCATAATTGAAATAAGAAGACACCTGGCTATCGTATTCTAATTTAATGAAATAGATCGCTAAATCCCAGACATAATTAGAAAAGGAGGTGATTAACAATGGTAACACTTCGTGAACTGCATTCCAACAAGGTTGAAATTTGTTCGTCAAAAGACCAAAAAAGAAACTGGATACTATGCGCTTCTCCATATCTGTTGGTTGGACACATTGCTTATAATCTGATGCAAGGTGGCGGACTCTTAGTCCAATATCTCTTCCATTAGCCAATGTTAAAGGAACTTGTTCAATTACCCTTACCTGAGACAAAAACGGTGAAATATCTTTGTTCAAAACGCTGTTTATGGTGACAAGCAACTCAATAGAATTCAGTCTGGACTCATGGTGAGGCAAGTGGAAGTTCTCAATGATTCCATTCGAAATAGTCTCATATTCATTTTCAAGAGATGAAGCAACCACAGTCGAAAAAGTGTTTATGAATTGATTAAATGATGCAAGAAATAACGATGAGGTTTTCAAAGTTGTCAAATGTGAATTCAACTTCTGGAAGGTATTCATCACGATCTTGTTGTTTTTAGAATCCTTCAACAATTGCGTCAAGGAATCAACAATAAGAGAAACGATATCATTCGAAAAATGTGTTTGGTATGGGAACCCCTCAGCCAACAATGTGTCTAGAAGATTAAGCAAGTAATTTAATTCGTGTGTAACTGAAGATTCCTCGCCATATCTTAATATTAACAATCTCCAATATATTTCAGATAATTGGTTTGGTTCATTGATCAATGAATAACTTTCTTTCAATTGAGAAATGATGCTTTCTTGAGTTGGCCTTGAAAGAACTGGGATAGGAGATATCCCGTAGTAATTTTTATCCTTCAACCTTGCTAAGAAAAATGCTAATTTCTTCAATTCCCCGACACTTTCAGAGTGCTGGTTAATGAACTCTTGGATATATTTTCCAATTCCGAAATTTATCATTTTAGATTTGTTGATTCCCAAAGCAGTTTCTGCAAAGATCAAGAATTGTTGTCCGTCATTAAGTTTGATCATTGACTCAAAAATCAACTTGTGGTATCTTGTCAAATCATTAATTTCACAGTTACGGAACACAATCGCAAACAAGTATACTAAGGATTCCATCAATTCGACTCTCATTTTCTTGCTTGCTAAGGTCTCAACATTTTGTAGTAACGCTTCGATTGTGACTAGAATAGGTTTCCAGTTGGCAATTTTTCTACCAGAATCCGCAAATGATAAGGCAGCAAGAAGTTGGGAAACAGCTATCAAAGTTTGGGGTCCTTCATTTTCATTGACAAGTTTTAAAAGGAAGTCTGTAACCAATACATAAAATTTAGGACATGCTGTCTCTGAGCCATGGTGAATGATTTCCAATAATATGTCAGAAACAATAGAGATGGTTTCTGGGTGAAATTCCTTTGTATTAGATTCTAGAGCATTTTCTATGATCTTGGATAAAATCAAACTAGACTTGGAATGAAATGTCCCCTTAGTATTCTTCATTGCTTCACTGTATAACACGGTCAACGACTCACAGTAAGCCTCGTTCTCTCGGATGGATTCAATTTGGTCATCAAAAGAGTACTTCAATACTTGCGTTAAACTTTCAACCTTCAGCTTCCTTATGAGGAAAGAGAGTGCTTCTGCACAAAATCTGGAAATATATGTTTTCTTGCTCAACTTTAATAATGGAATCAAAATTTCAAAAGTAGGCAACAAATCCGCCGTCAAAGTCTTCGTTAAGTATTTGAATGCAAACGCCAAACAATTGAATGTCCACTCTAATGTGTTGGAAGAGTTTCTGTTGTTTTGAAGGTCATTAGGGCTAATGCCGTTGGCAATCTCCATGAGTAAATCCAAAAATCTAACATAGAAAGGCATGAAATCAGGACCAAGATCGTGAATAAATTGGGACAATAACTCCAAAAGTGGTTGAATAGAATGAGGATCATTCTTTTGGATATGAACATAAAGCGCATCAAAGATTGTTGATTGATGATGTAAAATTTGTGGCAATGACTGGGAATGTACTTCTACTTTGTCCAAGAAGTCGGTGAAATTACCACTTGAATTGACTTCTTTCCAGTGATCTAATGTCGTTAAAAAGTGTGAAGACTCTACATGATCGTGAACTCTGACACTAAGTTTTAAATTTGGTTCGATCTTTATAGAGTCCACCCTTTCCCTAAAAGAAGAAAACGCATGTCTTCTGGTAGACAACGTCGTTTTGGCCTTCGTTTGCATGTTAACTTGGAAGATGCAGTGTAGAGACTTTTCGATACTTCTGGCGATGAGAGGCATCTCATCTGAACTTTTTTTTGTTAACCGGTTGTGTGCAGGCAACTTTTTTTCATGGAGTGTTTGCGACTGGGAGATAATAATACGATACCATTACATGGAACTGTGGAACAAAAAAAAATACTAATATATTCTTGCATTACTTTGAGCATTTACTATGTCGAACACAGAATCTTCCCCACTACTACCTAAGATATCTGATAACCCAATAATACTACCGGATGGTGCACAATCCCCACAGCAATCCACACACACGTCGTCGGCTATTAATACGCTGGGCCAAATAGGGTCTACATCAGTCAGCACGGGTGCACAAGCATCAACATTACAAAATCGTGGAGCCAAATCTGCTCAAGCAAACAAGAGTGGTTCTAAAATAGCCCAATCACCGAAGATTGGTTTTCAAAGAACAAGCAGAACGTCACAAAAGTTAAAATTGCTTCCTGAAGATCCTCCAGACAGCACAATCAACTCTAGTAGCGCCGCAGATGATGACGATGATGACGACGACGATGGCCACTCCAGTAAAACTCGTGTGTATTCGCAAGTTAGACGTATTACTGATACCTCGGCAAGAAAGGATGCCGAGACTTTGGGAAAACTGCACCGTGATTTGTTGCCCAGAGTGACGGCATACTGTACATGTGGTTCATACAAAATGAAAGACTTGTTGAGATGGTTGAAGGATCGCAAGCGTATCCATAATACCAGTCCAAAGTTATTTGATGAATGTCTTTATACACCTTTTGCATATAAAGATTGGAGAAGTGATAGCAATGGCGATGAAGAAGCTAGTCACAAGTTAATACGATTGGCAGACGAAGGTGGTGAAATTGATATTGGTAGAAAGAATGACATCTTTATATTTGAATACGGGGTCATTATCATGTGGGGTTATACTACTAAAGAAGAATCTGCCTTCTTAGAAGATTTAGCCAAATTTGAAAGTGAAAAGTTGTCATCCGAAGATATTCAAATTGAAGAGTTCAATTACTACATTACCAAATCTTACCAACCTAGAATTTATAACGATTTCATAACGTTAAGAGATGATAACAACTATATGTTGAAGTTGTCGATATCTCATGCGCTTGCTCAGTCAGTAAAAATTTCGTTGTTTGAAGAATTGGTTGATAATACGATCGAGGATACTCAAGATATTCCACAGCAAATTGCTCATACTGGTAAGGTTGAAATGACCAGGGACGAAATTATGAAGTCGATTGGCGAATTGTTTATCTTGAGAATTAATATCAATTTACATGGATCGGTATTGGACTCGCCGGAGTTAATGTGGGCTGAGCCCCATCTCGAGCCTATTTACCAAGCTACTAGAGGGTATTTGGAAATCAACCAGCGAGTGGAGTTGTTGAACCAAAGATTGGAAGTGATATCTGATTTACTACAAATGTTAAAAGAACAATTGGGTCACTCCCACGAAGAAAATTTGGAATTTGTTGTGGTTGTCCTTGTTGCTTTGGAGGTCATCGTCAGTATTGTGAATATTATAGTTGATGTATTTAGGAAGTAATGAAATCCAGTCTTATTGTTGTGAAAGTACCCCAATGATCCTGAACAAAACCATATTGCGTCATACTACATTGTTGCATTGTCCAAAAAAAGCGAGCTTGTTGCATAAATTGTCAGATGACGAAAGGTTTTTATCAATTTCTAGAAACTTGACAAAATTATATAGAAATGCAAAAAATTCCCAATATAATCGTCCATTAGCTAACATTTGTCTATTACGTCAGGATATCAGATGGAGTTAAATTTTTTTGAAGGAGCAAAGAGTAAACAAGCAATCTATAGTTGATGTATGATGACGGATATAGCCAGGGTTCCAAACAAGATCAGATTCAATACTATAATTTATAAACTAACAGAGCCGAGGAGTGCTTGAGTCACTGGATACATTGAAAGATACTTGTGGTACCATTTCTGACTACTGCACAAGACCATAATGTTTTGTCTAGACTCATGTTGTCTGGAACCTACTGATTACTAAAAAAAATTATTAATGCAACGGGGCTACAATCTAGACGAGCCTTGATCCATTAAATATTTTTTTGTACCATGACGATGACATAAGACTGCAACAATGGCCGTTGGGCCATATATGTCTCATATAATTCCGACAAAAACAAAAACTTCCAGCAAAGACGAAGAATAGTCTTGAAAGTCTGCTTTCTAGTTTTTTTTGCATCTATGAGCTCGATATTTTCCATATTCAAAGCATCGGCAACGACTTCTAACGTGGTGAAGGGCAATCCTGAAGAAATAGCGCAATATGTTCACCAAGATATACTTTCAGTGAAAACTGAAATCAAGAAATATAATGAATTAACCGGAATCTTGAACACCAACACATTTTACTATAAGATGCTTAAGTTAATCGAGTCCGAGCATTACAAAGAGTTGCGAGAGTTGAAAGAAAAGAACGAGTACAACCTAAGGACTCCTACTTATCACAAGCAGCTTTCAGCTCTATACAAGAAGCAGCTTCAAGAGATTTGTGACCTTTTGGAGGTACTCAAGAATAATTACAACCATGGGCTTTACGAGTCACATATCTTGAAACATAGAAAAAGCACAGTAATTCCAATGAGCTCAATTCCTTCCACAGCATCGTCTTCCATTCATTCGATCTCAACGGAAACCACGGATGAGTCAGAAATAGTCGAAAAAATTGCAATGGAAGCTCCAGATAATTTATTGGATCCAATATCGTTCAATTTGTTTAGTGATCCTGTGGTGACACCCAGCGGGATTACTTACGAAAGAACCCAATTGATGAATCACATTCAAAGTAAAGGAACTTATGATCCCTTAACTAGAGCTCCATTCAAGCCAGACCAACTCTATCCAAACCTTGCAATCAAAGATACTGTTGAAGACTATATTAAAACAAAGATTCAGGAACTAAGGTCTGTCTCAGTGTAGCAGAATTATATAGGTACCTTTATGACATATAATGAACAACACTTACAAAGCACCCATCATCAAGATGCTAACAACTGACGAGTTCAATCAAGTACTGTATACATTAGCCAACTTGGCTCAGCCTCCTAGAGAGCTTGGCATGCCCTAGAGAGTGAAATAAAGAAGACGTGGAGTTGGTCTTGATCGCGTTTTCCTGGGGTTCATGGCACTTCCAAGTACACAAAAAAGTAGTGCATACAGTCAACCATATCAAAAAAAATTACGATGAGCTTCTCTAGTAATCGAACTAAACTTAGAAGAATATCAAGTAGGCTACAATGAGGAACTTGATAATCCTTAATAGAGGTAGTATCAGGCCCGAATCGAGAACTTATCCCGATTTGGAGCTTGCTGACTCTGTTTTTGATACAGTTTCCGACAGCATCACTTTTGTTTTAACTTCAGAGGAATCCAATATTGTTGAAGTTCAACAATTTATGAAGAGCGGCGAACTCTTAGTATTAGCGAGCTTCCCAGTTTCTGAATATTCTAAATTATTAAGTTTCAATCATTTTGTGGAGACCAACCAATTGATATTGGTTTTTCAAAACGGTGACATTGTATCCGCAACCTATGACCCAGTTCACCCAGATTACGATACAACCTTCGTAGAAATCGTCGGCTCCATTGACATTGGTTTGGCAGCTTCTACATGGTCTCCAGACGAAGAAACGCTATCCATTTTAACGAAGGAAAACAAATTGGTTTTGTTGTCAAGATTATTTGAACCAATTCGTGAAATGGAATTAAATCCCGACGATATCAAGATTACCGACTCTAAGCACGTTTCTGTTGGTTGGGGTAAGAAAGAAACCCAATTTAAAGGTAAGGGATTTAAAGCATTAGAAAGAGAGAGAGAAGCTTTGAAACACGCAGGTTTGGACTTGAAGGAAGACTCCCCATTGAGAGATCCAACCGTCGCCGAGGTTGAAAAAGGTAGCATTTCGGCCTTGGATGATCAACATCAAAAGATCAGTTGGAGAGGTGATGGTCAATACTTTTCCGTTACCACTATTGAGCCTGTTCTAGTTGAGGATACGAGCGAATTGTTTGAAAGAAGAGTTATCAGAGTATTCACTCGTGAGGGGGAGTTGAACAGTGTTAACGAAGCTGTGGATGGTCTTGAACATAATTTAGCATGGAAACCACAGGGATCTTTGATAGCATCAACTCAAAGACACGTTGACCAAGATGGCGATGAAACTTTAGATGTTGTCTTCTACGAAAGAAACGGATTAAGACGTGGTCAATTTAATTCTAGGTTGAATCCGTTTACTGAAGTGGTGAAGAACCTTGAATGGTCTTCTGATAGTGAAGTTTTGTTATTTCAGCTTCATGATAGGGTTCAATTATGGACAACAAAGAATTACCACTGGTACTTGAAACAAGAGATCCATATAAGTACAAACGACTTCCCAACAAACCAAATAGTGTTCACCAAATTTCATCCAGAAAAACCTTTGCATTTGATGATTGGTACAAACGCAGGTCTCGAGATCATTGACTTAGCTTACAAGATTGTCACAGGACCAACTGAGTTGGGCAACGATGTTGGTATGACCTTAGTAACGGACGGATCCTTATTGAAGATAACTCCATTATCTGTTGCCAGTGTCCCTCCTCCAATAAGTTTCAGAGAACTTGAAGTGTTCGAAAACATCAATGATTTGGCTGTTAATAAATCCAACGGAAGGTATGCAGCTCTAACAAGTACAAACGAGATTCTGTTGAGCGAACTTTCAATTGAAGCCATGAGAAAGGGTAAGCACCCTCAAGTTACAAGCAAAATTGACAACGTTTCTTTGGGATTAGAGGGCAACGAATTTGCCAAACAAGTTGCATTTATTAATGATAATTTGATTGCAATTGCCGTGGATGGCCCTACAAAATCCAGAATCATTGTGTTTGATATTGAAACCATCGATTCGCCCATGTTCAGAGACTCCGTAGAATTTCCTACTAAGATTGTTATCTTGAAATCACAGGCCGATTTCAATGGAGTCGCTGCCGAAGGTATCGATGGAACAGTTTACCAAATGAATACAGAAGGTGAGCTCCAAACAGTTACAAAGTTCCCACAGCTATGCCGCGACTTTGAGTTAAGCAAGTCGACAGACAATGAATTTGAGAGTACCTTCGTAGCTTTTGGATTATCAGGAAACGGTAAATTGTTTGCAAATGATGAACAAGTAGCCAACGCTGTCACTTCTTTGAAGATTACCGAATCCCATTTGTTGTTCACCACAGCCCATTCACAGTTGTGTTTCATGCATTTGAAGCCATCCAATGGTTCTTTTGACTTTCAAGTGTTTCAAAATTCAAATCAACATGAAGGAATCATTGATGAGAGAATCAGACAAATTGAACGTGGATCAATATTGATCAATGCTATGCCCACTAAATATTCTGTGGTTTTAGAAGCACCAAGAGGTAATTTGGAAACTATTTGTCCCAGAATAATGGTCGTTTCAGGTGTCCGGAACTATATCGTGAACAAGCAATACAAGGAAGCTTTTTTGACTTGTCGTACTCATAGAATTGACTTGGATATCTTACACGATTATAACCCCGAGTTATTCCTCAACAACATTGAATTGTTTGTCAACCAAATCCAGAAGGTCGAGCACTTGGACCTCTTTGTATCGTGTTTGCACGAGGAGGATGTTACAGTCACGAAGTACAAGGAAACACTAAATGATGTCGCTGACGTGACCAAAGAAGTGCAATCATTACAAATATCGGAGAGACAACCTCCAGCACAATCTCCATTACGCAAGATTATCAAGAATAAGGAAGATGCGACACAGTTGAGGGACTCTAAGGTCAACAAAATCTGTGAAGCAATTTTAGCAGTGTTGAAAAAACCGGAGTACTTTGAAACCTACTTACAAACTATTATTACTGCTTATGCCTGCGAGAAGCCACCTAACTTGGTAGAAGCTTTGAAATTGGTAGGCTCATTTGACAACAAGGAACGAACTGAACAAGCTGTTACGCACTTGTGTTTCTTGCAAGATGTCAACAAAATCTATAATACAGCCTTAGGGTTATATGATGTTAGATTGACGTTGGGAATTGCTCAACAGTCTCAAAAGGATCCTAAGGAATACTTGCCATTCTTGCAGAATCTTCATGTCCAACCAGAGTTGAGGAGAAAATTCTTGATCGATGATCACTTGAAGAATCATGAAAGGGCCTTAAATTGGTTGTTTGAAATTGGTACTGAGGCTCACCAAGAATTTAACGATTACATGATTGACCACGACTTATACAAGCCAGCATTGGCCATCTACAAGTATGACGAGGCAAGAACGAATGATATCTACAGCTTATACGCTTCTCATTTGAACAGCAAGCAGCTTTTCAGCGAAGCAGGTTTGACTTACGAATATTTGTCAGACTTGGAGAACGCATTGGAAAACTACATTTTGGGGAAGAAATGGAAGGAAGCCTTGGCAATTACTCAACTTGAAGAATATTCGGATAAGGTCGATTCTGCTGCTACCAGATTAGTTTCATCCTTGACTGAAGATCACAAGTATTCCGAAGCAGCAGAAATCGAATTTTACTTCTTGAACAACATTGAAGAAGCAATTAGATTATACTGCAACAACTATAACTACACAACAGCAATTTTGCTTGCCACCAAGGAAAACAAGACACACTTGATTGAATCTGTGGTGGATAACCATCTTAATGAAGGTTTCGGTACAATTGCAGAGTTAATAGCTGATTGCAAGGGTCAATTCAACTCGCAATTGAGGAGATTAAGAGAATTGAGGGCTAAGAAACAAGAGGATCCATATTCATTCTATGGAGTACCTGATGAATTAGACACTCCTGATAATGTCTCTGTTGCTGCTTCTGAGACTTCAACTACTCCATCTTTCTTTACCAGATATACAGGTAAGACTTCAGGTACCGCCAAAACTGGTGCATCCAGAAGAACAGCCAAGAACAAGAAAAGAGAGGAACGAAAGAAAGCTAAGGGTAGAAAGGGTACTATTTACGAAGAAGAATATCTTATCAAGTCTGTGGGTCGTATGTTGGAGAGATTGGATGAAACTCAAAATGATGCTGTTAGCTTGATCGAGGGATTGATCAGAAGAAAGTCCAAAGAAAAAGCTTACCAAATTCAAAACAACTGGAGCGAATTACTTGAACTTATCAGGGACAACATTCAAGAAATTCACAACATGAGTGAAAGAGACAGGGAGAGAATCGATGAAAATGGAGATGTTTACTTGATTGATGAAATTCCTATTCCTAAAATTAATGATTTCCCAAAGAAGAATATCTTGGACTACTGAATGCGTTTAGTTTAGGTAACGATAGAATAGACGATAACTATTACATTACTTGCCCTTCTTTTCGAATTTGATTCCCAATTCTTCCTGTAACTCGTTTAATTCGTGTTCTGTAACAATGTTGTGTAAACCAAGAATTGCCTTCTTTGTCCCATCTGTAACGGCTTGCTTCTTGCCTTTACTGAAACACATGTACTTATGAGGCAAATTTGTCGCTTCACCCATTCCAAACGCGTCACTGTAGGTACCATCTTTAAGAGTGACACGAATCAAGGCAGAGAACTTCGCTGAGTGAACCGATTTCTCTTCGTCAAAAGATTCACTCAACAAATTACTTTCAAGAATTTCTGTGGACCATCCATCGAATCCAAAGACTTCATTAGCAAGATTAAGCAAGACACTCGATGGAAAGTCATAGAAACTAGATTTTTGACCAAATCTAATCATGGAATTCTTGTTCGTTTTCAATATCTCTAATCTTGACTGAAGTGTTCCTATCTTTTTAAGTGACCACTCAGATACAAAGTACTTTTCTTCTACATCGATTTCTTCCACTTCAAACTGACTTATGTCAGGAAAGAACTCGACTGTTGATGGTAACAGTGCAGTTTCAGCATCGATGTCATATTTGGAATCAAAATTGAACGACATGTCCTTGATAAATGGACAATTTCACCCAGTCCTCAATCTTATTCCAGAACCAAACCATAAAGACACTCGTTTTTTGATCAAGACGGTTCTTATATGGTTGTGTGGTTGAAGGATTGATGCCTGTACCTGATCCAGATCCAGACACGTCTTTCTGTGAAAACGGTGCACACACGTCTCATTTTCCAAGGCCAACACCCACAAGTTCGCTTAAAACTGTATTGACCAATTGCCAAACTCAGTGGCTGTAAGACATGGAGTACTTCAACAACATCTTATCGCTGCAGAATCCAGTTCAACTGGTGGAAGAAACGATCCCTACACTTTGCAATCGACTTCAGCATGCAACCTTGTCCTCAGATCGGCGTTCCGCCGTACTAGGGTTGAAAAGCTTCAGCAGACAATACAGAGAAGCTGTGGTTGAATACGGTTTACGTCCATTGGTTTCAACTCTCAAGAAAGATGTTGACAATCCCATAATTGTGAAAGCGGTATTGGAAACATTGTTGATTTTGATTATTCGAGGAGAAACCGATGAAGATCTTACCCGAGGCTGGATATCTCAACAGTCACGTATTCAAAACGGAAAGTATCCAAGCCCTTTATTAATGGACGAACTTTCCCTTGAGGATCAATTTTCATTGTGGATCGCCGACGAATTAACTCAAGATCATGAAGTGATTGCCTTGTTAATTGAGATTCTCCTGGTTAATGATAATTTCCACATCAGACTATACGCATTGCAACTATTAGAATCACTTGTGTCTACAAGAGCATTAAAGACCAAGGATTGCTTATTGAATATCCCCACATCAACGTCTACTCTTGTATCACTTTTGAATGATACCCATGACCCTGTCAGAAACGAAGCTATCTTACTTTTAATGGCTGTTGTCAATAATAACTTCAATATTCAGAAATTGGTCGCTTTTGAAAACACATTCGATAAATTATTTGATATTATAGACGAGGAAGGAGGAATTAGAGGTTCCATCTTAGTTCAAGATTGTCTCACCTTGATTATCAATTTGTTGCAATATAATGCATCCAACCAGAAATTCTTCTTGGAAACCCAGTGCGTTCCCAGATTAGCTAAACTTTTGGGGGAGCCAGTGGAAGATACTGAGCCACAGGAGGAGGTAACAAATGGAAATGCATTAGTGGATAACAACCCTCCAATGGTTTGGACGGATCAAAGATTACAAAACATGATAATAGCATTAGATATTTGCAGAACCTTTGTCAATGAAGACAACGAATTGGTTCTCAAAAATCAAGAGAAGTTGTTTCAGGCAGGTATTCATTATACTGTTTTGAAATTAGTGTTCTCGCCTGTCACAAACAATGAAGTGAGATCAGTTGCTTTACTAGGCGCCGCAGATTTAATACGAGCAAATGCTGATATTCAGTTTGAATTTTCTCGAATCGATGTACCTTACATTGACCCTTCATTACCTTCCCATTTACAATCTTACGATAGACCTGTTCCTGTATCGATTGCTTTGCTTAATTGGACGCTATTTATCAATTCCGTCCATGCTTTTGATATAAGAATGAGTGCTTCTGCGTGCTTGCACGCATACTTCAAGAACAACCCAGACACAAAATCAACGTTCTTGACAGAACAAATCAAGGCACATATGGTTCCAGGATATTATGAACTTGAAAAAGAGGAAGCAGACGAGGAGGATGGATTTAGAAATGGTGCCAACCCAGATCAAAATAGCACGAGTCCTCCATTTGGAAATATTTTCTCCACATTAATGGATTATGATGCTGACATGAAGATTAATCCTTACAAATCTTGGTTTGCTGCAACTACGTTAATGTATCTCTTTGAAGATTCAGTAGAAAACAAAGAAATTGCACGAAACGTTAAGACTGGAGATGGAAATGCCGGCGAAGAAGTCATGTCCTCAATTCAGGCTATTTCTGGTTTGTTGATCACAACATTGGACAATATGGATCCCAGAATTGCGGTTTCGTACTTGATGTTGCTTATCGTGTGGATTTATGAAGACCTCAATGCAGCCAACGATTTTCTCAGTGACGGGTCTATTACACGTTCTATTTTAGCATTCTTGTCCAACAATTCCTCCGAAAGAGCACTTTTGGTTCAAGGAATGGCAACCATATTACTCGGTGTGGTTTACGAGTTTTCGTCAAAGGACTCTCCGGTAACCAGAAAAGACTTGCATGCGTTATTGATCAAATCGTTGGGCAAGGATAACTATTCATTGAAAGTTAAGCAATTCAAAGAAGGACCTACATTCAAAGATTTTGATGAAAACCTATTGAACATTAGCAAAGACAAAACAGGTTTACCAGAAGTTTATTTTGATGCTATCTTCATTGATTTGATCAAAGAAAATTTCTCTCGTATCAAGCGCTCTTTGTTCCATGATCCTGATTCCGAACCTCATGGTCGCTTATCTTACGATTTATTCGAAGAGCTTGATGCGAAATACGGCCAATTGCAAACTGAATTGAAGGGCCAACAGGAAGCTGCTCAAACAAAGGAAGAGTCTTTGAACTTTGAGATTAATGAGTGGACCAAAACGTATCAAAACTTGGAAACAAGATTACAACAGGTGAATAAAGAATTCGACGATCTCAAAGTCAAGCATTCGAGCGTTTCTAAAGAATTTGAAAATACAACAAAGATGTTAGAAACAGCGGAAAAAGCCAAGAAAGATTTTGAGGATTCATCAAAGAGATATCACGACGAGCTTCAGGAAGCATTAAAAAAGGCATCAACATCTGGAGATTCGGCTACCCTGCTAGGAAGAAGGTTGGAACTGACCGAGCAATCTAAAAAGAAGCTCGAAGATGGCATAAACAACATGACTCGTGATTTGTTCCAGTTGAAAAAGCAGAAGAATGATCTTGAAAATAACATGAAAACAATCGAAAAGAATCTTCAAACAGCTAAAAAGGAGTTGAAAGACAACAAATCAGCCTACGATGCTCAGATTGAGAAATTAAGAATTGCTGGTGATACGTCAAAGAGCATGATAGATCAATTAAATCAAAAATTGCAAAATTCAACCCTTGAAAAGGAATCAACAATCAAGAAATTTCAAGAAAAGCTTGAGGAGACGGAGGCTAGTAATGAGCATTTAATGGATAAATTAAGAACGGCATCGGTTGCCTTCCAAGACATAAAACAGTCCAAAACTGTCGTGGATGAAGAATTGAACAGTCTCAGATCAGCTTTGGCTAACAAGGAAGATGAGGCGTTGAAGGTCACAGAAGATTTTAAGTTGGAGATTTCTCAATTGAAAGAGCGCAATATTCTATTAGAAGGTGAAATTGCCTCTAACAGAAAAGAATCGGAAAACACAGTGAAAGACTTGAGAAGTAGAATTCAACAATTTGAATTGAGTAGTAAAGATCTTACTTCTACTAACGAAAAACTCAGTGAAAATTTAGAATCATTGAAAAAGGACCTCAAATCTAAAACTGAGGAGTACCTCAATTCACGCTCAAATGCCGATTCAAAATTAGAGAAATTGAGAGCGGAGAATAAGAAACTTCAGGAACTGATTGAAATTTTGAAGAAAAACCATGCTGACATATCTACCACTCATTTAGAGCTCAAAGATGCGCATCAGGAAACGACCAAGGGACTTCAGAAATCAGAAGCAGAAAGCTCTAAATTGAAAGAAGAAATTCTAAAGAAGGAAGAGTTCATTAGTGAATTACAAGAGATACATTCTAAGAATTTGAAACACAGAGATGATAAAGACGTCGAGGTCAAGACAGTCCATGACCGGGCTATCGAAGATCTAAAAGATGAATTGAAAAAAGTAACAGAAGACTTAGAGATTTCGAACGAAAAATATCTTGATACCAACACAAAACTCACGAATGCTATAGACTCAGTGAAGCAAAAGGAAGACCTGTTGACACGGTCCAATGAAAAAATTAGAGTAATGTCTAAAGAGCTAGAATCTCTCAAAATATCTACTGAAGAATCGGAAAAGGATTTCGAGTCCAAGAAGTTTGACTTGCATCAAAAACTCGAAGTAAACGAAGCTAAACAGATTAGTTTACAGAATTTGCTTGAATCTGCGCAATTAGAGGTTGCAGAAGCTAAAAAGAAAGAATCTGACAGTTTAAAATTGCTTGAAGAGTTGAAATCGAGGAATCAAGAGTTGAGCGAAAACATCAATGCGTTTGAAATGACACTGAGAGAAGAATCAGAAAGACTCAGTGACGAAAAAGCGAAATTGGTTACAATTATCGAGGAACTAAAGACTACCACAGCCTCAGAACGTATTAGTTTTGAACAAAAACTCAATTCAGAGAAACTCACATATGCTAAGACACTCGAAGATCAAAAATGTGCCGCTGAAAAAGACCTCGAGATTAATGAAAAGAAGTACAATTCAGAGAAGGAACAGTTAAGACAGTCTCTTGAGGAACAAAAGAGAGACGCACAAGAGGTTCTTACTCAGCATACACAGAAACTAGCAGACGTTGAATCCTCTGTAACGAAATTACAGAGCCAGATTCTAGAATCCAGCCGGGAAACGTCTCGACTTCAAGAAGAATTGAATGCAAAAGAAGTCGAGCATAATGCCAACGTAACAAAATTAGAATCAGTTACTATCCTTCTAAAAGAAGAAAAGAACAGAGTTGTTTTAGCTGAAACTGATAATGCCAAGTTAAAGCAAGAGATTACGTCAGTTAAACAATCGCTAGTGTCCATTCAATTAACGGTGAAGGAATTAGAAAGTGAAAAATTTAAACTCTCCGCAAATTTGGATGAATCTACCAAGTCATTATCTGAATTAAAGGATAAATCATCGAAGGAAGTGGATGATTTGAAAACTCAACTTTCTGAAAAAGATGACAAGATTTCCAACCTTGAAAAAGAATTGAAAACCAAAATACTAGAAGTTGAAAGGGAAAGAACCATATTAAGTGAAAGTTCTGAAACCATCGTCAAAGAATACGGAGAAAAGATAAAATCCCTTGAAGCAACGTTAATCAAGACCAAAGATGAACAAGGCGAAAAAGCTACATTATTCGCGAGGGAGGAATCAAAAATGAAATCAAGTTTGAAAGCTGTGAATTCTCAAGTTGACTCGTTGAAATCACAATTAACCGATCTCCAGTCTCAATTGACAAAGGTTGAGGAGGCCAAAGAGGCGGATAAGGAAAGAATCTTGAAGCTTATCAAAGATAAAGAAGAGGTGGTCGTCAACCTTGAAGGTAAAATCACAGAGCTAGAAAAAATGAATTCTGAATTGCAAGCTGATTTGAAATCTCATAAATTAAAAAGTGAATCTCAATCCAAACTGATTACGGAGCATGCAAAGAGCTTAGAGTCTAAGATTGAAGAAAATGAATCATTCTCTAGAAATGTGACCAGCTTGAATGGCAAGCTAAAGGAAGCCGAATCTCAAAACGAAACATTAGCGGGAAAGGTTAATCTTTTGGAGAAGAAGTTGGCAGACGAAGTATCTAGTTTGGAGAAAGCTAAGATTGAAATTACCGAGTTAACTAAGTTAAAGGATGAATTGACGTTGAAAAGCGAAGAGTTGAATAAATCTCTTACCTCGAGAGACAAAAATTTGAACGAATCTCAACTGAAACTTCAACAAGAAATTAAAAAATTGGAACAAGAGATCACTTCGCTAACTTCGAGTAAGGGCCAATCTGAAATGGTCAGCAAGGATTTAGAAGCTCAGCTTCTGGTATTAAAGAGTGAATCTGCAACTAAGGACCAAGAATTGACCTTACTCAAGAAAGAAGCAACGTCCCATGAGGAAAAGCAAAAGGAATTAACCCAACTCGTCCAGAAATACGAGGAAACTCAACAAGAATTGTTGGCCCTGAATGAGAAATATCATCAAATAGAAACCGAGTCGGCTGATCTGAAGAAAAGATACGAAGAAGCCCAGCAAAAATTGACGGATTTGAACCAAAAATACGAAGAAACTCAAGATAAGTTGAATGAAAAGAGTGAAAAGAATGATGCTATTCAAAAGAAATTGATTGAACTGAGCGAGAAACTTACTCTACTTCAAACAACGTCTTTTGAAATGGCAGAGAAAAATAAAGAAGCTGAAACTAAAATCTACCAATTCGAAACAAAACTAAATTCGATTGAAAATGAGAAGCTGGAATTGAATAAGGAAATTTCTGATCTTACTAAAGTGTCCGAGTCTTTAAAGAAAGAAAAGCAACTCTTGGATGACCAATTGAAGCAATCTAGAGTACATATTAAGACTCTTGAAGGAGAGAAAACGACTATCGGCAAAGATTTAGAACAAACCAAACTTGAGGTTGTCAAAAAGAGTGCAGACATTTCAAGTAGAGACCTTAAACTCGACGAACTAACAAGCAACTTGAAATTAACTACTCAAAGCTTAAATGAACTGAAAGAGGCCGGAGGTGAAAATGGCAAATTAGCTAAAAGCTACAAAGAGTCTTTGTCCGCGGCCGAGAAAGAGAATGAACTGTTGAAAGAATCATTGAAGAAGCTACAAGAAACGCAAGCTCAAAACGAGAAAGAGTTGGAGATTTTAAGAAAAGAAAGCCAAACGAAGGAAGCAAAGAGTGAGGATCAGGAGAAGAACACTGAATTGCAATCCGAGTTAGATGATTTGATGTTGTTAATGGCGGAGATGGACGAAACAAACAGGAAATATAAAGAGAGGTTGCAGGCATTAGGAGAAGATGTCTCTAGTGAAGAAGAAGAAGATGACAACGATTCCGAGGAGGAATAGTAAGCAACTCATCCATTGTAAATACAAATTCTTTGAACACAATAATAAAATTATAATATCACCTAATCTCGGATAACATATCGGCTAGAACCGCTTTTGGTCGCCGTTGTTTGCCGTGCGTATTTTGCATCAAAAAGCTTGAAAAAATTTATAGATTCGATTACACTCCGAGGATTGCACGAAAATACGTCCTTTTAAAACGAGATGATCCTTCTAATTGACTCGTATGATTCGTTCACGAACAACTTGGCACATCTCTTAAAAGAGAACTCGAAACAAAAAGTGGTCACGATACATAACGATTCGTTCACACCAGAAGAATACCAAGATTTCTACACAAATTACTTGCCCCAATTTGAATACCTTGTGATTGGACCAGGACCAGGACATCCCGCAATTGAGAAAGATGTGGGAATCATTAGTTGGCTACTCAAAAAATACCGTAACAATCTGGAACCTCCATCGTCAGTAGTGCCAATATTGGGGATCTGTTTGGGATTTCAAAGCATTTGTCATGAATTTGGGAATAAAGTAACTAAATTGGAAGATGTGAAGCACGGCCAAGTATACAAGATGTATCCATTAGCAAGTGAATTGTTTCCATCCACTGATGTTATTGTGCAACCCTTTGACAGCGTGAGATACCATTCGCTTTATGTTTCTGAATTGAACGATGAAATCACCCCATTGGCATACTGCTACGAACCTAACGAAGACAAATCCGGCAAAAAAGTTTTACTGTCAGTAAAGCACAGACGTCTTCCTTTCTATGGAGTACAATACCATCCTGAATCGATTTGTTCGTCGAACGGGGACGAATTGATCGCTAACTTCACCAAAATTGCCACTAAATACAATCAAGAACACCGACCCAATGTCTTTCACGCAAAGATTGCTGAGGATGAAAACCATGCAGTACATGAAGTGTCCTTGGTTCCTGGTGGTAAGTTGAAATCTAACGAACGCTCGGTGATTATTAAGCAATTCAAGTTGGATGAAGAAATTTCTCCAACAGATGTGGCTGATTACTTTCACAGGAACAAAAAAGAATTTATGTTGTTGAACTCTGCATCTTCTCCTGGAGAATGGTCTGTGATCGGGTTGTACATCGATCAGAAGACAGAAGTTTATACCCACTCGCTTGATGAACCGACCAAGTTGGTGGTTTCCGTGCACAAATCACAGGAAAGAAAGGAAATATCTCTAGGAAATAACGACTCAGTATGGAGTAAATTAGCAGATCGCATGAAGCAAGAAAACATCGCAAGGATCGATGTTAATAAGCAATTACACAACCCACACAGCAGAGATTTACCATTCATTGGAGGGTTCATGGGTCTTATATCGTACGAAGAGGGCCAACACATTCTCACACACGAGCTTGAACTGTTTTGTGACAAGAATACTCCTGATTTGAAGATGACATTCATCGAAAGAAGTATAGTTTATGACCATGTTACAAGAGACTGGTTCATTGTGTCTGTAAACAGGGACGATGATACTGTTTGGGCTGAATCATTACGTGATGAAATAATATCCAATCAAGTTGGAATGAAAATCAACGCAGATGATATTCCATTCACTGTTTCTGAGTTGTCCAAAGAAGAAGACAAATACAAAATTAAGTTTGATTTCCCTTCACAAGAAGTTTATAACGAACAATTTGCTAAATGTCAGGAGTATTTACACTCGGGTGATTCATACGAATTATGTTTGACGACTCAACTGAAGATTACATTACCAGAATATGTTCAACCATGGGATATATACAAGATATTGACCTTAAAGAAGAACCCCTCTCCATTTTCATGCTTTATGGAATACGATGATTGTGTCTTGATCTCATCGTCTCCAGAAAGATTCTTGTCTTGGAAAGATGGCGAAGATGGAAAGAAGACCATAGAGTTAAGGCCAATCAAGGGTACAGTAAGAAATACCCCTGAAGTAGATCTCGAAGCAGCAACCAAAATCTTGAAGACTCCAAAAGAAATGGGAGAGAACTTGATGATAGTTGATTTAATCAGACATGATTTATACCAATTCACAGACGATGTCAAGGTATCACAATTGATGGGCGTCGAAGAATATAAAACGGTATACCAGTTGGTAAGCGTTATCCAAGGAAAGCTTGCTGAAGAAGGTTATCATGGAATCGATATTTTACATTCCTCTTTACCACCAGGATCTATGACTGGAGCTCCAAAAAAGAGGTCTGTAGAATTATTAAAATCACTTGAGGATATGCAAACCATTAGTTGTGGAAGAAGAGGAATATACAGTGGAGTAGTTGGTTATTGGTCAATTACAGATGATGCTGATTGGTCGGTGATTATTCGTTCTGTCTTCCGTTACAACGAAGACAAAAGTCGTGGAGAAGACACCAATATCTGGAGAATTGGGGCAGGTGGAGCAATCACAGTTTTGAGTGACGTTGAAGGCGAATGGGAAGAGATGAAGGTGAAATTATCAAGTGCATTACAGGCATTTCAATAGAATAATATAAAGAATTGTAAATAGGATAGTTACTTATATATGTCATAAATTATACAGGTCACGTGCATGTAATCATTTTTATTTGGAAAAATTTTCTACTGTCGACAAACTCAAGACTTCAAGGATTGTTATCTTAGACAACGAATATATTGTACAAAATATGTCATTCTTTGGGTTCGATACCACAGGACCTCCAAGAGGAGGTAACTTGGAGTCGGAATCTTACGATTTCCAAGAGACTTACGAAGGATTAGGCGAAGTTGATGATACTTTCAATGACGAGACGTTTGGCAATCCTGCCGACGTTGGCCGTTTTGCCACTTTACCATCGGCTCCAGCACCAGTGCCACAAGGTAGTCAAATCAGTTATGCGCGTGCTGCAGCATCCAACGATGATGAATTCATGCAAGATTTGTGGGGTTCGTCCAATGCCCCAAGCCAGCCAGCAGAACAAGCTCCAATTCAAGAAAAGAAGATTTTGTCTTTGGAAGAGATTGAAGCTCAATTGACTTCGATTGATCAGGCTCACCACCACCAGCAACAGCAACAGCAACAGCAACAACCGCAATTCCATCCTTTTGGAATGCCAGGTATGATTCCTCCCATGCAGTACGGTGGATACATGATTCCTCCAAATGGATTTATGCCTCCCCCCGGTCAATATGGTCAGTTTCATAACGGTCCAATTCCCCAACATGGTCCTATTTCCCAACAGCCGGTTCCTTTACCAAACCAGGCTCCATTGCAACAGCAGGTTCATCCTCAGCACCAACAAATTCAACAGCAGCAACAGCAACAACCTCCGCAAATTCAGCAGGCACCAGTTCCAGTTCAACAACAACCTCAACAACAACCGGCTGCTCAACAGCAGGCTCCTAAACCAGTCGCCAGTCAAAATATTGTCTCGCAACAACCAAGACCAGCATCTAAGGCCGACTTGTCCCAATTTCCTCTCTTGGGCACGAAGTCAGTTGCAGGAAATGCTGCCCAAGGTCACCAACAATCACCAACTTCTCAATTTAACCAATCTCAGGAGTTCCAAGAACAAGGAGAAAATTACAACAACTACAACCACAACCACAACCACCAACACCACCAACACCACCACTCCAATCAGCAAGACTTGACTCCTGAACAGCAAGAAAAGATTGCCAGAAGACAAGAAAAGGTTGCCCGTATTATGAAATACTCAGGTATTATGAACCCTAAGGATAAGGATTTTGTCACCCGTTTCCAATTGTCTCAGATTGTTACAGAAGATCCATATAATGAAGATTTCTATGCTCAGGTTTATAAGGTTATCCACCCTAAGGCCAATCACTCTCAAGAAAGTGAGCAACAACATAACTCTATTGCTCAAGCATACTTGGAACAGAGTGGTCACAGATTGGGTGGTCGTTACAAGAGAGCAGATGTTGCCTTACAAAGAATGCAGCAACAAGTTCAAAAGGCTGTCACTGTTGCCAAAGAAAGACCCAAGTTAACTCAGTACGCAAGGGAAGGCGCTTTAGGTAAGATTTCTATCGGTACTGGTAAAAAACCAAGACAACAATTAGAGATTTTCAGCAAGGCAGCTCAGAGAGAAATTGAGAAACAAGAGGCCGCCGCTAAGAGGGAGTCTGACGAAGACGGTTTAACTCCTGCTAAGAAGGACAGATCCCCTTCTATTTCTGCCCCATCCAGACCAACAAACAGGTACTCGAGCAAGGACATTATGAGTATTTTGGAGAACATTATCACTGAGCTCATGAAAGTTGAAAGCGAATCTAGAGATAGTTCCGGAGTTGGTACTTCGAAATTATGGGACTCTTTACGTGTCTTAGAACAGCCATCTTCGTCTGGAGACGATGAAGCTGAAGTTAACCCATTTATTCAATGTTTGAACTACAATAAGGCTTTGAAAATTTTGCCTCGTTTGTTCAAGTTTTTATCTAGAGAACAGATTCTTACCATTGCCACCTTGATTATGTCTAACTTGGAAAACTTGGTTGTTATCAAGAATGGGTCCTATACTACCTACGAATCCAAGAAGGTTCCAGAAAGCGTATTGAAATTGGTAGAAGCATACTCCTTAACTTTCTCCAAGGTTTTAATCAATGCTGTTTTGGATTTTAAGTTCAACGAAATAATTGGTTTATTAGTCATCTTGATTGAGCACAACAATGTTGCTTTCGTTTCGACTACAAAGATTGGGTTATCTATCTTGACTACCTTATTGTCGCGTGCTGAATTGATTATTGGCGAGGGCAGTATTTCTGCTACCGATCTTTCCGAATGGTCTTCATGTTACGACGAGTTATTTACTGCTATTGAATCCAGAATTGCAGCCATTTTCCCTCCTCATCCTGAAGATGTCGACGACGGATCTTCTAGAGAAAATTACGTCTGGCAATTCTTGGCTACTTTGTCTTTGGGTGGTAAATTGAGTCACCAAAGAATCATTGTGGATGAAGTGAGAGATGAAATCTTTGGTGTTATGGGTAGAGCAAAGGCGATTGAAAATACTGACTTGGCCAACTTGTACAAGAAACAAAACTTGTTGAACAACTTGAACATGTATTTGGTAGTCATGGGATTAGTTGCCGACGAAAATGAAATCAAGGAATTGCAGAATTAATTTAAGAGGGCCACATGAATGTACCTCGGTGTATAATAGCTTGCCAATAATGGCTCAAAAACATTGAAAACCCCCCACAAAAAAAAAAAAACTCAAAAACTTTAAGAGAGGCATATCACGAACAGTATATTATCTTGTCAATTTTTATTTCATTTCCAACAGATATTGGTTGTTAACTGTTTGACTAGACATGGAAAAACGATATGTATTGTTTTATGGATCTGGTATCTACTCTTTTTTTATGGCAAGTTTTAATTCATAACACTAGTCTAACTCACTCATTGTAGTTTTGTCGTAGTACGTTGGGGAATTGCCCAGAAGTTGTTGTCCGTAAATCTATAAAATATTAATAATGTCCATTGAAAAATAATTAGTCAAAAGTGATGCTACCAAGAAAGTGAATAATACAAACAAGAGAAGTGAAAATATTTAATTAACCATGAATTCGGGGGAAGAGTATTTGCCGAATTCGAAATAATCTGAACTCGAATCATATCCATCATCTGGATCGTCCTGAAGTTTTTTCAATTCGTCGGCAATTGCAGCTTCAAGCTCGTCCAAGTTTGGCATATGAGAAGTACTCATGATTGAAGATACCGACGAAGAAACGGAATAACTCGAGGAAAGATTGTCTTTAAGTTTGGTGACGGGAGTCATAGTACCCGAAGTCGTCACACTGATTTTTGTAGAAGGTAAAGGAGGAGTAGCCATATCGTAGGGTTTAAATGGAGGCATCAAAGCAGTACTCTGTGAAGGTTCTTCGTAAATATCCATGGGCAAGAATCTCTTTCTGTATTTCTTATTCTTGCTGGATGATTTCTTCGACTTAGAACCCTTAGATAACAAGGACGCATTTAATTGTTTCTCATTATGCAACAAGTCTTTTAAATGTGCGATTTCCTGTTGTTGCTTTGCAACCATAATGTTGTGCTGTTCAATAAGATGTACCATTTCATGTCGGTACACCAATTCAAGTTGGTGGTCGGTCTCTAGTGTCGAGCTGGATTGCGAGTTTACGGATGCGCGAAGTGATTCCAGAGTAGTCATTTCATTTTCTAGGGAGATCTCATGTTTATCGTGTATCATTCTCAATGGTAAGTTTTCTTTCTGAAAGTAATTAGGTTTGACTAGTTTTAAGTTAACCTTGGATATGGGGTAGGATTTGTAGATGTGTATACTTGCATCAAATATGGATGCAGCAGTCTCGTTGGCAGGATCAAAATCCTTATTGGGTATAGATAGGTCTCCTCTGGAAGTACTATGGCTGAAGATTCCTTCGTTGAACGTTAATGGAGAATCTAAAATCGAATCACCGTCAAAATCATCTGAAAGGTGGGATGGTGGTAGTTGTATTTCAGGAGTCATACACAAGTATTCATCGCTGAGGATGGGGGTATACGGTATGTCATCGATCTGTCTTACGCTAGGAACCGCCTCTGACACTATCAGTGAGCACACGCCTGAATTATATGCGCTTTCTGGTAATTCATTTTTATCACCAAACGGCTTGTTTGCTTTCTTGACATTAAAGGGCGTAGATATATGAAGCTGGTGGCCATTAAAGGAATGGTTAGATTTCTTTGGGGCAAACTTGTCCACGAGCTTCGATCGTATTTTATTTTCTTTAAATATTTGCAATGAAAACGGATGGAATGTCATGGAGAGCTATCATAAGTCCAAGCTAACTGACGATACAGGGAAAGATATGAAGTATTTGAGATAAACAAAGTGAAGATGGAGTCCGAAAATACAGGGAGGGTTTTAATAAATTATATAACTGTGGGGTGTGTTGAAACAATCTTGCCAAATAAAAAATGTCTGTAGAATGTGTTAAAACAATACAGAAATTAGACAATCGGATAGCGTCTAGATTTCCCCATCTGGGAATCGACCAAAAGTGATACAAGGCGACAGGTGCCGTAATGAGCAATTCAAAGATCTGATGATGGTCAAAGAAAAAGTTACCAGATATTTTGGGGAATCTTGGACCCGGTTTCCTAACTAGGCAAGATGTCCACAAAACTTTACAAAAATAAATCCAAAACGCTTGAAAAACAATAAAGGTTGGCAACATCGTCCCGCGTCGGTTTCTCAATAAACAATAGGCGAATGGTCATGATGCTTTGTTGAATACACATCCTGGAATTTCAGCGTTTCAAAGGTTCTAGTAACTTTGTTGTTTTCTGTGTTTGTTGTTTTTGTTGTGAGTGTCAAGTAAAATACTAAAAATATTGTTTTAGACAACTGACATGGATTGCGAATACATGACAGACTTGATCGTTGTACAGCAATGGTCAAAATCCCTGCCCTATCTGGAAGGATTCTCGTAAACGAGATCAACAAGCGAATCTATCCATCTGTATCCATGTTTATGTTTGTTGCGAAAAGAGTAATTTCGTTTCGCGCTCACACCAGAGAGATATATAAATATGAAAGAGGACTTGGACCACCACATTGAAAGAAGGTATTAATAGCTTGTACTTGGTTTACGGTCTTCTATTCCCGTATATATTACGAACGGTTAACGTTAACGATAGAATACGAACCAACAATAGCTAAAATAGGGAGATATACAGAAGAACCTGTGGTGCGTGATTTTGATACCCAAGAGATTTTTGTGCGCAAACCTTAAATTCCCAACCGTTTCCATGGCCCGCTATAGAAAAACCCTGTCCAGACCTAAAGTGAACAACATCTAAAGGACCCGGTTCAACTATATTGCGTCAGAATAATATGATTTCACGTGTATGTAGAATAGCCGCTGGAAGGGTCCAGGCTTTCGGGAATAACTAAAAGGTCGTGTCTAACTGGATAAATATAGGTCAAGTGTGCATATAAACGGGGAGCCGTTTGTAATACGTGACACAAAATTAAAGAATAACTACCAAGGTTATTGCAACTCTTTCACACATTGGAAAAGCGTCAGCTGCTTCATTTACAAGCTTTACACGAAACTAAAAGGAGTAGGAGTAATAAGGTGGAAACTACTTTGGAAAAGTACACATATACTTGGTACTTCTACATTTTTCTGGATACTACATACCCCGGTAGATCCAAAATCTCAAGCACCATACTGTTGCAACTTACCATTACGTGAATAGATAGTCAACCCAGTTTGTAAACCATGCAAAATAATACTGACGCCAAGGTGCTTACTCACGGGTATGTTCACGGGCATATTCACAAACACAAGGACCACACACATATCCACGGGCATATCCATAATCACGACCATGATCATCACAATAACGCAGGAAGCGGAGAAGGGAGCTCGGAGTGTCGAGAGTTCGACGACTTGTCCTTCTGTAAAGACATATTATGTGGCGATCTTGACGACTGCTTCTTCCTTACTTGTGATGATACCAAGAAGGAGAATGACTCTGGCTGTTGTTCAGATACGAAATGCGAGGAGCTCTCTTCTCAAGAGATGAAACCAAAGGTAAAGAATGAAATGGACTGTTGTGAAATTACAAGTACTGTTGCTCAACATAACTGCCAGGACTACTGCTCTGAAGATGATGCTCCTTGTAACGGAGAATCTTGTACAAACTGCCAGTCATCCGATCAAGTCATGATGTTATCTAATGGTACTGCCTCATCACCAATACATCAAAATAATTTATGTGATTTACAGCTGTCTAAGAGGCCACTTTTTGAGAACTTGATTAAAAATTTAAACCAAGTTGACTTTCAAAATAACCAGATTGACCTTAATCAACAAGATAATAAGAGAAGGAGACTTGCTAAGGAATTTGAAATTCATTTCCCTCACGAATGTCACCAGGACGTTCATGACTTACAACTTGAGTTTGATAGACAAAACCAACTTCCAAGACAACAGCTTGGAAATACTAACGACCACCACCACATCCACCAGTCATGCTTCCACACCACCATTCCAAACTTGGATCCTGAGATTAGTAAGGAGACAGATAGATTGATGTCTGATTATGATTTCTACATTCAATTTAACAATTTCAATCAACTTTTAAATAACGTTGCTGTATCCGACAACCAACAATACCCAAATCAACTTCAGAACCAGCTCCCTATGATACAACCCTCGCAATCTAACATACGTACTCAGATACCTTCTTCAGCTTCTCAAATTAAGAGAGGTCCTCAATTATTATCACCAGTGATGGGTGAAAAGAATTATTCACCTCAGATTGATTATTTGGGAGAGTCACCGGCAGTTTCTTTGCATAACAACACTCATGATTCTCCTCGTTTCAACTGTAAGTGGGATAATTGTTCCTCCAAGGTAAGCGATGGAACATTCATGAAGCATCTCATTGACCACCATATTGGTCAAGAATATAGTGTGAACCAAAACTCAGTGGATCCTAAGCTGACTTCCTTTCATTGTGAGTGGAATGATTGTGATTACATGGATAATGACTTGAACTCGTTGATCAACCATCTCACTGTACACAAGGGTGATCTTTATCATGCCTCGAGACCACCCACTTTAACTAGCCAACTCACACCAACATCAACAGACAAATCACCCATCTTGACGCCTATGTTGGCTAGTATTTCAACATCTTCCCCAACTATGATTGAAGAAGTTATTGGAAACAACGAATCACCTGAAGTTAACATTACTTCATTAAAAATCATGCCTAAGAAAAGGAAGTGTACTGTTAAACATCCTATTGATCCTCATTTTACGTGCCATTGGCAAGTTGGTAAAGATCAGAATGGAAAGCCAATTCCTTGCCATAAACAACATGACTCAGAGGAAGACTTACAAACCCATTTAATAAATGACCATATTGGCTCTGGTAAATCTTCCTACAGTTGTGATTGGATTAGTTGTGATAGACATGGCGGGAAAGCATTCACGCAAAGGCAAAAAGTGTTGAGACATATTCACATTCACACCAACTTTAAGCCTTGCGAGTGTCCAATCTGTGGCTCAACATTTGCAGTAGAGGCGATGTTGAAGCAACATTTACGTATTCACTCTGGCGAAAAGCCGTTCGAGTGCAATATTTGCGGCAAGAAATTTGCCACCAGTTCGTCGCTCTCTATCCACAATAGAGTCCACACTGGAGAAAAGCCATTGATTTGCAAATGGCCAGGATGCAACAAAAGATTCAGTGAGAGCTCTAATCTAACAAAGCACATGAAGATACATATGAAGTCTTTTACGTGTGAGGTCTGCGGAGAGGAATTCGCTAGAAAACCTGATTATACCAAGCATATGAAATTGCACAAGAATCTAGAGCTGCAGATGGAGCTCAAAATTAAGAGTGAGAGAACGGAGTTAGTTGGTTAGTTTTAGTAAGTAATATATATTGGGAAGATAAAATCTTTTGGACAGGCTGCAAATAATGTCGTGTGTAATGCGACATTTGACGACAATTTTGTAACACCAAAATTTTTTTCAAAATTTCAACTCTGAAAAGTGTAACTACCTCATATCCAAAGATCCTGCCATGAGACCCTCTTTAATCAACTTGAAGACTGTAAGAGTTTCTGCTCCAGTCAAGGCACTTAAATTGTATGAAATTCCTGAAATCTCCAGCGTCTCATTCAAAGATTTACCAAACAATGGTTTCGGAGTAAAAAACTACCATATTCCCCAATCTAAGTACAAACACTGGCCAGTCTACTTGAAAATACAAAACACAAAGATCACCACTGAAATCAAGCGTATACAGGGGGACGTCACTCAGTTTAAGAAAGACTTGTTGAGTTTAAACCCTACCTTGGATATCACTGTGAATAAGTCCGCCGGTTATGTTAATGTCAGGGGAGATGTCGTTGACGAAATCAAGGGCTACTTCGAACAGCATATCAAGATATAATTTAACGAATTAGTTAATGCCCCCCTCACTGTACATATAAAACATTGCATTTACTTCTATTAGTTACATAGTAATACAAATCAACCGCTAACCAACTTCCGAAGATGGTGTACTACCACTCTCAGATGTCCCAAATGCTGCCTGTCTGATCGCCACTATCCATGGATCACTCAATAATTCAACAGCTCCAGGCCTCTTCTTAGGGTCATGTTCTAAACATCTTGAAAGGAACTTGCGTCCAGCGTCACTAAGCTGATCTGGGGAGGGTAATTGTGGTTTGTGACCAGCTGCAATATGATACATTATAGCCCACTCATTATCCAAGTTTGCCCATGGACGACGCCCGGTTGCCATTTCCAAGACACAACATCCCAAAGACCAGATATCAACGACTCCATTTTTATCACTCGATGATCCAGTGATAACTTCAGGTGACATGTACATCGGGGTACCGGTCATCGAGTTCAAATTATTGTGATTTCCTGGTGCAGATGAAGATGAATTAGTGGACGCTGGTCCTCTTGTCCTACCACTCGTAGCAATAACCTTTGCAGCCCCAAAATCAACAAACTTGATAACACCATTGTGATCCAATAATATATTTTCTGGTTTGATATCACGATGGACCACACCAGACTGATGCAAGTATGCAAGGCCTTCCAACATTTGTAAAGTATAAACCTGGATAACCATCTCATCTTCAATACGCCCGTGAGTCAAAAGACCAGAAAGTGAACCTCCTTCACAGAACTCCATGAAGATATAAACTTTGTCTCTGTGAACTTCAACACCGAAGTATTGAACAACATTTGGGTGGTTCAACATTTCCAAAACGGTCATTTCGTCTTTAATGGAAGGAACAATATTCTTAAGAGATTGGCTATCATGAAATCTGATTTCTTTCACGGCCATAACACCACCAGTGTCTAAATTAACAGCAGCAAAGACATTTCCAAAAGTACCACCACCAACAAATCTTCCCTTCTGCCATCTGATAGAAACACTGGAGAATGAAGACGCAAGCAAGGTAACAAATTGATATTCCAGATCTGTAACATCCAATACTCTACCAACAGACTGTAACTCCTCCTGCAATTCCCGTCTAAACTCCTCAATTTCCGCAATTTGTTTCATGGTATCTTCTCTGTATACTTGGACAATGTATTCATCATCGGCAGTATTTTCTATCTTCTGCTTTTGAGAAGTCCACTTCAACAACTTGTTCTTCTCGGCTTCATTGGATCTCGCACCCATAATATCAAAGTGAGAAATCAATAAAGACATGCAACGAGCAACTTTCAATTTCATTTTGTAAAATTGTTCATCGCTTAGGACAAGTACGTTAAACCCTCTCGTCATATCCATCGCAAATTCCAACGCCAACACTGTCCATCTGAAAGTTTTTCGATCGGTAGGAATACAGTCATCACAAATAAAACTAACCCATTCAATCGATAATTGAATTAATTTCATGATCACAGTTGACTTCCTGGACGAGTCCAAATTCTTCACAGAATTTTTCCCAAAGTCTCGAGCATAAATGAAACAACTATTAATCAAACCTTGACAACCACCGTCTGGTGCCAACTCCTTGCACTTGCCTCTGATGATTTTAACAGAATCAAGAACAATCAAGGACATCTTAAAAAATGCTCTATTGATTTTGGTTAATTCATGATGAACCTTTGCCAAAGAGCACCTCTGCTCAATAGGTTTAAGTAGCCCGCCAACCATTAAAGTGTCACCCACCAAGTCCAAGAAATTTTCTCTCACTACATTTAATCCATGGTAAGGAACCTTCGAAATCAATAGCATTTGACCCACCTTGACATCCGTGATAGGAACAGTATCAATGTTTATCGTCACAACACTACCTTCCCATACAATAGGTTTTGGAGGACAAATTGCTAGCACATAGGAATCATAGCTTGTTTCTTGCGAATAGTCTTCTTGAAGATATTCAACTTCCTTACTTGAAACAATCATCTTTAATAAACCCGAGAATTCCAAAACAGCTTCGTTCGAGTCAAGTCCAATGTATGAACCGTTAATTATCCTAAGAATGTCCTGTTCATTCCCAAGCAAATCAGCACTGGCAAAGAAATAGGTACCCTGCGTTTCGACTGTACCAGTGTACACCAAAAAGTGGTTTGTTGCCTTCAAGATCTCAAGCAAATTCTTTGTACCATTGTTAGTAGAAGATGGTAGTTGAAATGCCAACGAATTGGTGAAGTCTCTTGATATTTCCCCTGTAAATCTGGCAAGTTTACGTCTGAGTTGACCAAAGTTTTCAGTGGTCGAACTGTACCATCTAATCAAATCACCTGCGGATTGTGACTGAGGAAACCTGATTTGATTGTTGAAATAGGCTAGCAACCTGTGGATTAATTTCAGGGTTAACAAAGTTATTTGTTCAGCAATAGTGACACTACCACCTTCAATAAAATTGCCCAACCATTTCAAGTAATTCCATGCCTCTTCTAATTCTTCCGGTTCTTTAAATGTTCTGAAGTTGGTTGCGGATCTGGAACTGTCCAATAACTTTCTGTTGAGTAAAACTAAGAAGTATCTAACACAACGAAGAACGACTTGGTCAAAGTCCAGATATTCCATTTCAAATAAATCTCCTAGAACCCAAGTTCTTGCAGCATCTGATTTGCAATATTCTTGGATTCCCAGCTTTACTTCCAATGCAATTGTAATGTAAGATTTGAAATCTCCAATCATTTGATCAATCATCATAAGTGTAGGATTTTGTAATTTCATTGCGTATCCTAATCTGACATTAATTATTTCCTTGATTAATTTCATCGGTATTATGCAAATTTGAATCAAATCGTGAATGTAATCGGGCAACTTCATAGTTTCAAACATATGCCCTAAACGTATATATGTATCTTTCGACTTGATCATCCATGGTGCAATTGGTTGGAAGATACGTTTCAGAAATATAGTGTGTACATCTTTTTCTTTCATGAGCTTTTCTGCAAGGGACTTGTTGTCTTCGTCAAACAATTTTTTTACTGCTTTCTTGGAAGAAGTTGGTGTTGTGGAAGCCGGTGGGGTTGACCCATTTGATGCGTTATCGGTGGAAGATTTCGTGATATCCAATTCATCATTACCAATCCAAGTCCTAAATGATTGAGTTTGCATAGCAATAGCATCAGTAATGGTAAGCCAAGCATTCAAAGCATCTACTCTATTCACAAAGTCTTGCCCTCTCAAAATAGGTTTGTCGTTCTTCATATCTTCAAAAGTTCGCCATAACGCACATGCTCTCTCATAGTTATCGAGAATGCTGACAACCTGACTCCGCGGCAGATTGCTAACTGGGTCTTCATATGAGATTTCAAAGTTGAGAATTTCGTCAATCAACAGGTCTACCAAAGTTCGACGATATGAAATAATTTTCCTTTGCTCATCCTCTGTTCTATTGAAAACTTTTGCTCGAATTCCAAACCATAAGTTCTCCTTGTAGGTAGCGTGCAAAAAGGATTCTTGACCATTTTCTGGGTTATTGTTGTTAATAATCTTCGTTTTCTCAGAACGCACAACGTCACCAGTAAGAACAGAAGTCAACATAGCCTGCCATTCCAAACGTTCTATCACTGCAGGATCGTCCGTATCGTCCATGCTTAATTGGGTAATATTCTTGTTGGGGTTCACATTTTTGGTTAAATCTTTGTTCTTCATCAAGGAAAATGCCAAGCTGAAGTCTATCTGGTACTTATCATCATCCATATCGGCCAAGAGATCTGTATTACCACTAGGAGTGGCCATTTCATCTTCGTCGTCTTCTTCTTCATTTAATTCAAATTCTTTTTCTTCGTCTGCACCCGTAATTCCTTTGGTGTAATAGTCATCAACTAATTGGTTTCTCATCTTTCGCAAATATGCCTTTTCCTGGGCCAAATAATGAGAATTGCTGTGATGTTGGTTGTGTGAGAGGGTCTGTATCAACGTACGTGATCGCGATCTGTTAGACGACTGTGGTGGAGATGATGCAACATTATTCGAGCTACTTGTGTGTGAACTTCCAAGTGCATTTCCTCCCGACGTGGGAGTCAATCCTGGAGGGGAGTTATTGTTGCTGGAATTTGTGCTGCTGGTATTTGAGCCAGATGAGTTCGATGTTGTAGCTGTGCTTCTCTTAATATGGCTGCTCGTAGATGGATTTCTTAGTAATGATGGTCTACGTTGAGTTGCCTGCTGAAGGTTGTGGACGATTTTATTGCCATTCGTGGACGAATTGATCGTGCTCGTGGGACTCGATGAGTCTGCATTGCTCGTACTGGAGGTCTTGCCTCCTGAGGTACTATTCAACGCGCCAGTGTTAATGCCGGTGTTACCATTGGAGCTGGTAACGATATTATTGTTGCCACTCATTTAATAGAAGCAGTGGGACAATCTCCTTCTTAGGCAATAGCGTCTTTTTGTTCTCATAGGGGACAGGACGCGGCGCTACCAGAAGAACGTTCCTGCCTTGAAAAAACAAAATTGTAGGGCGACATTTTGCAAGTGCCAGAGCAACTAACTCTCTGTAAATACATACAACAAAATGATTACTGTGCTGGCCAATGATAGGTTGGGGAAGAAGATCAACGTTAAATGCTTGCCATCAGACAGTATTGGTGACTTAAAGAAGATTCTTTCGTTGCAAATTGGGACGGCTTCCGACAAGTTGATTTTGAAAAAGGGCTACCAAGTCTACAAAGATCATATCTCGTTAGAGGACTACGAGGTCCACGATGGATTTAACTTCGAGTTGTACTACGGTTGAATTCGGTGTAACAATGTATAGGTGTATATATATATATAGAAATAGTAATGCATTCATGAACCAATTAAGTATTGTACAGTAATATACAGTGGAGAGGGATTCACCCCTGGGAATCTAAAGGAAGTACTCGATGTGTTGTCTCTTGGGTCTTTCCTGGAAGTAGGAACAGAAGAAATCACTGTTGGTAAAATCAGGACTGCTGTTTATCCCGTTAACACTCTTTCCATTCGATGTATCTTCGTCATTTTCTGGGGAAGCTTCAAAGATATTGAAGAATTGCCCAGGAAGCACACCCTGTCTCGAGTTAACCTTTATGCTATCGAATCTATTTTCGTAATCTTCGTAACTGACGTCGCCATCATTTGATTTATCCTTCCTTGTGGACTTTTGGTCGTAATTGGAATGTGAAATCTCCAATATACTGGCCTTGTTGCCACATCTATAACAGTAGTTAGGCGCTGACCATACTGTTAAACATTTGCCTTCCCAGTAACTGGTGTATCCTTCGTTGCAAAGTTGATGGGCCCTTATCAACTGCACCAAATCGTTATCATGACAGAATTTATTAATGACATCTAAGCCAAAAAGATATCCTGCCCCACGAGGTGAAAGTTTAAAGTCCATTATCTCAGTGTCAGGATCTGACCATACCAAATCGGCCATAATGCCATCATGAGGGATTTCTTTAAACCGATCCACAGCTCTGATTTGGTCCAATTGCTGGCAACTGGGAGATAAACCACCATGGGCAGCAAATATTTTCTTATCTATAGTAGCACCAAGGGGTAAATAATCAAATAGATCCGTAATGTAAGACCATACATCTGCCGAGCCATATTTGTTCAATATTTCGGTATAGAATCCGTAATTCGTAGTGATAGTTCTAGATTCGTGATTTCCTCGGATGAGGTATATTCTGTCGGGGTACCGTAGCTTGAGTGTTATTAACAACGAGATCGTTTCCACTGAATAGTAACCACGGTCCACGTAATCTCCAAGGAAGAGATAGTTTGTATTGGGGGGAGAACCACCGATCCGGAATATTTCTAGCAAATCGTGGTACTGGCCATGAATATCACCCACCACTGATATGGGCGATTGCAATGCCATGATATTTGGCACGTCCAAGAGTTGTGTTTTCAACGTGTGACATAATTGCTGTATGGTATCTGGCGGTAGTATTTTGGGAGGTTTGTGATCCAAGAGCTGCTCCAAACAGTAGTCAAGATCAGTCGTGGGTATGCTAAACGAAACCGTCATTATCTATTAAGTACTTTGGCGGAGGCTACACTGCCTAACCCCGTATGTGTCTGCTGGTTCGATTTATCTGGTACGTCAAAATAGAGGTTACGTTGGGTTCGCGGTAGCCGGCGTGCGTAAATGTCAGTATAGAGTAAATTTCAGTCTGCTTGATTTTCGTTGTCGTCTATCTCTTGCCTACTTAACTACTTAACCACTTGGTCAACCGCTTTGGCGAGAATTTCCAATCCTTCGTCAATGAGATTGTTAGGTATATTTAAGGCAGGTACCAATCTGACAACATTCATACCCGCAGTAATCACCAACAAGCCCAATTCTCTACTTTTTTCCACGACGGCAGCAGCGTCCACGTTGTCTTTGAATTGTAGCCCCAATAACAAACCCTTACCCTTAACAGCACCAATATGTTGGGGATACTTGTTAGCTATCTTGGACAATCCCTTGCTTAACCGTTCGGATTTTTCCTCTACTTCGGATAAGAACTCGTTATCACTGATCTTGTCCAAAATAAACGACCCAATTCTGGCCCCCAATGGATTTCCACCGTAGGTAGTACCGTGGTCACCAACAGATAAAGCCTTTTCTACCCTTTCAGTTATGATGGTGGCTCCAATAGGAAATCCATTACCAAGCGCCTTAGCAGTGGTCAAGATGTCTGGGTGTGCTTGTTCTGGAAGGTATGAGTGGGCCCATAACTTACCACTACGACCCAAACCACATTGAATTTCGTCGTATATCACTAGCACATCGTTCTTTTCACAGAGCTCTTTCAATGCAATCAAAAATTCTGGCTCGATTGGTGTAACACCTCCTTCTCCCTGTATAGGTTCGATAATAACGGCACATGTTTTCTCCTTGGATATGAGCTTTTCAACAGAAGAAATGTCTTGAGTCGAAGCGATTTGGACTCCGGGTATCAATGGAGCAAATGGCTTCTGGTATTTGGGGTTAGGTGTAACCGAAAGAGCTCCCATGGTTCTGCCGTGAAACGAGTTTTCGAAAGTGATAATCTCGGTCTTTTCATCACTAATACTTTTACCGTACTTTCTAGCAAACTTTAAAGCTGCTTCGTTAGCCTCGGTTCCAGAATTGCAAAGAAATACACGCTGGGCATCCTTCATACCTCCAGATTGAACAGTCTTGGCTACTAATTTGTTTGCCAACTCACCAGCAGGTAAATTATAATACAAGTTAGAACAGTGCATCAATTGGGAAGCCTGTTCTTGGATCAAGGCGGTGATTTCCTCGTTGGCGTGTCCCAAACATGTCACAGCAATCCCAGACATAAAGTCGATATATTGTCTGTTTTCCAAATCATACAAGTGGGAGCCCTTTCCATGGGTCAATACCAAGTTTGGACGTGAGTATGTTGTTACCGTGTAAGGCTTACTGATAGTGCTCACGTACTTGCCGGTATGGGAGTCATTGGAGGCGTCGGGAATCAGCGTAATTTTGTTCAAACAGGGCGAAACCGTTGTGAATCTCCGAGTACTTAACTTGCTAGCATGCTTGATAGATCTCAACATATTGAATGAGTGATTTTTCAATGTTAACCTTTTGCAAAGCAAGAAATATTTCACTTACTTTAAATAATTTTCAAAGATTCGACATCGCGGTTGAGTCATTTTTCAGTTACCCAATTAGGAAAGTCGCTCATCCACTGAGTTGAGGTGTTTATGTTCATTTTAATGTCTCGTAGTATTTAGATTCTAATTATGTCAAGGGTTGTTTCTATCTTTATCTTAGATCCATCCACGATGTTCTCGATCTCTCTTTTGATCACTCTGTCGATCTCAAATTTTAATCTTGACTCGTCGTCGCTATTGGCACCTTTCATGTTGACCTTCATTCCGATCACGAACAATTCATAGTTGAACTTGGTGATGAAAAACTTTTCTATGGCGTAGCTTTGCTTGTAGAAGTCTAACAAAAGGATCTTGTCAACAATAGTAGATTTTAACACATGATACTCGTAGTCGGAGTATGGATACGAACACAAGAGAATTCCACCCAACGACTTGACTAGTTTCCACCCAGTATAACTCAACAATAACGCAACAGCCAACGATGCGACTTCATTGAGATCGATTCCTATGTCGGAGGCTATACTCAGGGGCACCAATGGCAAAAACATGAGATATGTCGTATAGCAAAGGGTCAATAAGTGCGTCGGGTTTTTGGTCCATACTCTGGCAAACTTTCGGAGGTTAGACATGGCGGATGGGCCAGACTCTATCCTGCTCTCAAGGAGCCCACCTTTCTCCTTCAATGTTGGTTTCTTCTCGTCTGCAGAGGATATCATTTCACTTATCTTGTCGTACCCCAATATGTAGTTCGATGTGATTAGAGTAACGGTTGTCGTAAGAACTAACAAAAATTCATAAACAAACCAGTTGGCGTTACTTCCATGTTCTCCGTGAATATGATGAGAGGAATGTTGTTCTCCGTCGTGGTGTTCAGTTGTGTCGTCGACCACTAAAAGAATTACAAAGCCCTCCACAAAGTGACTGACCAAGTCAAATCCCACCATTATCAAAGATGCACTTAATGCAAACCCAACTAAAACTTCCAACCTACCAAGGCCAAAAGGATATGCAATTGAGGAGCTGTTCCAAACGTCAAAATTCGACATGATATCCACAAATACTATGACCAAAGAGCCCAAGGCATCATAAAATATAAGATGTGCAAGTGTCGACATCGCGGAAAGTCTGAATCTGGTACCAATTGAAAAAACTATCAAAGAAAGCGACAAATGGAATGCTGACCAGGCTAAACGTAACTTTTGGTCCGGCTTAATTGACGAAAAGGACTCTTTGAATGTCGGAATTGGAAACAGGTCAGGTATGTTCAAGGCCGTAACTTTCAAGGCGGGAGGTGGTTCTTGGAAAAGATTCATGGACACCGAGGAATGCTTATATTTGTGACCCTTTCTATGTGCTGGTTTGACTGATAATGACAGGTTTGAGCTATTGTTGTGCATCATCATTTCTTGAGGTTTGAAATTGAATGGTTGGCTGGATTTGACAGGCGAAGCTGACCTTCTCACCGGTGATTTTGACCGCAAGTGGCGATTTGACCTGGTTGGAGACGCTGCTCTTGTGGGCGATGCCGATCTGGCAGGAATAGACATAGGGCCAGTAGGTGGAAAAGTGGTGTTGGGGATGTAGACAGACTTGAGCGTACCAAACTGTATAGAGTTGCGCGATCTTGGCGTGTTATTTATGGGCGATTGGATGGGACTTCCGTCTTCAGAGATGGCATAATTGGCGGAGTCCATAAGGAAAATGGCGGACTTAGGACGAGGACGACTGCTTGATGAAGCTCTTTGGTGTGAAGATGCAGATGGTTGTATGATTGGCGAGTTGGAAAGAGAAGCATTAGAATATCTTCTGCTGGATGCAATCGACGAGTTAAACGTAGGAGTAAGTGGAACCAGTCCAATACCCGTGCCTTGAATACCGTACCCACCATCACTGTTTAGGGAATCGGTAGAGAAGTTGTGGGAAAGGTTTTGGAGCGTCGGCGTGTGGGTTTCGTATCTGTCCTTTTCGACGTCCGAATCATCAAACACAAGCACTGTGCTGTCCGAGGTAACTATCTTTGGCGCCTCTCGTATCGCTGGCGACTCAAGAAGATGGTTCTCCTCTTTATCAGACATGTTAGGTATCAAATGACGATGCTGAGAGGATGAAAGTGATGACTTGTTTATTTCCACCTTGGTGCGCGCGCCGCGGTGGATTTGTGGGTGCGAAAATGGATTCTAAACTCTAAATTCGTCGACTCGTTCTTTTAATCGTTATCGTCTCATTCTATCAAACTTGCTACTTAAATAAATATATACGTCGTATTTATTTCATAACAAATTGTTTCAAGGAGGGTTTTCTTTGGTAGTGTATGCATCGAATAGTTGCAAATTAATGCAGCCGTCGTTTAAGGCCATACTGGTATCTTCCAAAATCTCAAAACTGCGCAACTTGAAGGCTCGTTTAACTTTAGGAGAATGGTTGTCTCCAATGATGAATTCGTCGTTCAAGTTGACTGGTTCTGCCCGCGAATGAACTAGCTTTAGGTTGCTGTTGTTGATACTATGAATGTCACCATTCCTCTCAAGCTCTTCTTTCTCCAATGTCAACGCACACCGGACTCTGCTATCATCAGTATCATTTTTTAATGGGCTCTCGGTCACCGTTTCAGGGAATGAAAACACCGCTTCCACTTGTAAACTGGACGGAATCGAAACACTAAATTCTTCCTCTGCCAATTTAACCTTGTCGTAGGGGCTGCCTTGATTAAAGGATGTCAGTGGTGTTCCCTCGATCTCAAGGTGAGTTGTCAATTCCTCTGTTATCGACACTTTGAGAAGTAAAAGCAAATCGTACAACAAGATGCGTAACTTATCGTTTCCGTTCGCCAAATAGTTGCAGTTCAATAATTCAATCAAGCTCTTGATGAATAAAAATTGCTCACCGTCAAATAAGACAATTGCTTTGGTAAAATTAGACTTATGAATAATCAATACCCGCAACATTATGGAAATGGCATCACTCAATTCAGAATTTGGAGTATCGCCCGTAACAATCGGTAATAAATTGATTAAGAACCTCGACACATTCTCAAAGAATCCCTGGGTTGTATCAACATTACTCACCGTCGATGTGGAGAACTTCTTAAAGAAATCGTTTAAAACAGGCAAAATATTGTCGCCCGCCTTATTTTTTAGACTTATCAGTTCTCCAAAAACACCCGAATTAAGGAAGATATCTTCCAATATTCCCAACATAATAAGTTTATGTTCCCATACTAAAAAGTTGAATAATTCTCCAAAATACGAATTGTCTGGTGAAAACTTGAAATTCAAATTTTCAAGGAATGTGGTAGCCAAAACTGTCAAATGTTGTCGAGTTGCTTGCTGATCGCCTCCTAGCAAGTCAAAACTAGCAAGATTTCTTATGAGTAATTGATAAATTGGCAAATTGAATTCATCGACATCCCGTGCAATATGTTTGATATCTTCAAGTTTGATGACCATATTTTCTTGCTTGTTCAAAAACACATTTAACAACCTCACGCTATCTTCGTGTGGGATTCCCAGAAGGAATTCATCCAAAAACTGTTTGGTGTTCATTACCAAGTATGTCCTTAGAAATTTCAAAACGTTCCTTTCGTATTTTTCCATTAGTCTGGAATTGAATATAGAACTGCTCGTGTGCAAGCCCTTAACAACAAGCAAGAAGTAGTTACCCGAAGATTTAAGTCTAAAGTCATCCCTTATTAGATTGAGCATCATGTTTTGACTCTCAGACAACAAACCCTTTTGATCCCCAAATAATACTTCATAAATCAAGTCGTTTCTTTTCTCCAAATCAAAATCTTTGTTTTGTTGCAAAATTGATATAAGATCATTAATTTTTAACACTTCAAAAACGATTAGTTTCTTGAGAAAGTTTTCAAACTTTCCCCAATCGCTGATTTTGAATATTCCAATGATGAAGCTATTCAACTGTTCATAAAAGGCGGTGAGATCTTCCTGGTTTAATAAGTTTTGTGAATTGATTAACAATTTGACAGTCAAATTGTTCCTCTCCTCTGAGTCCTCGTCATACAATAATTGTAACTCTGTTATGACAGATTGCTTTAAATCATCCAAATTACTCGTGTCAACTTGAATATTTAACTCATTGGTGATATCTTCACTTTCCGTAGAATCTAAGAATTTTTTGGGTTCTGTCAAAACTGATTCCAAATCTACCCTGAAAGATTCATACGAGTATTTCTCCTTGTTTCTGTAGGCAATACTGGTATCCTGACTATTAATCTTCATAGGCGAATCAACTGGATCTTGTTCGAATAATGGGTTCAACAATTTCTTGTTCGCAACCGGTACATTAAACTTATCTTGGGCATTCTTTTCAACAACGGAATCAATGAATTGCCATACTCTTTCAAATTTAAAATAATCATATTCTCTTTTGTGTAAGTCCTTATAGTTAACAACTATCAATTTGAATAAATCATACCCTGTGGAGGATGAATCAAAGTTGCTCCCTGCGATAAATTTAACTAGCTTGAAGTGTTTAAGTATCAAGCGGGATATCAAATATAATGTATCCAAATAAAAGATTATCACTCCATCCTCATTCTTCAATATGAATTTCAACAATACCTTGAAAAACACTGTCAAATTATCACAGGCAGCATAAAAGTGGTAAAGTGTGGTAAGTTTAGATTGAGTGATATGAATCAACTTCGGCGAAGTGCCTATGGTTGATTTTAATTCATTTGTCAACCAATTAATCAACAAGAATTTCAAGCCCACATTAAGTTCCTGGACATATTCCATTCGCAAGTTGTCATCGAAGGTATTTTCAGTTAAATTGTTTATAAGTTGTTTTTGGAGAAGTTCCTTACCCATTTCGAACTTTTCTCTGAAATTAAATCCATATGGCGTCCACTTCTTTAAAATATTATCACATTGCTTATTGTTTAATACAGGTAAGTTTTGAAGAATATCCAAATGAGTTTGCACCAATTCGTTGGATTCGGGGTGTGAGTTAGCTTCAGCCCCTGGAGAAAGGTAAAAA
The DNA here is from genome assembly GCA_003706535.2 of Teunomyces kruisii. Lineage (NCBI taxonomy): Eukaryota > Fungi > Ascomycota > Pichiomycetes > Serinales > Debaryomycetaceae > Teunomyces > Teunomyces kruisii. The sequence goes on from PPLR02000020.1 coordinate 62,849, forward strand.
ACACCTGACGCAATCAATTTTCTAAGGTATGATGCAATTGTTATCACTTTCAATTGATACAATTCGTTGATTAGAACGTAAATGTTGTATTCCAGTTTGAAATAGTGATTTTCAACAATGCTGTAGATATTCTCCAATATTTCATTTTCAAACTCTGCCTTAAGGCTCGTGCTCTTTAACCTTTGGAGTACTTTCCGTTTTAAGAAATTGCAAACTATTAAAATACCTTCACTTGATTCTTCACTGTTCCTGAAACCGGTAATACACCAGAACAAAACTAATCGAAGATTAATTCTCCATTTGGCACCATCTGTAACCAGGGTAGAACCTGGACGTAATAAATTGGCTAACTCGTTGTTCAAGATTAGCCCATGTAATTGTTGTACTATCTTCAAAATATCGTGAGAGCTGCGATTGATGAATGTATGGTCACCATCCAATAATTCGCTAACCACTGCAAAATTATTATCTGCTGGTGAATTGAATGGCTGTGATGCACCAAAATTGATATATGAACTATCTCTTCTTGCCCGAATTGTTCCTGGAAAGTTATCTGATAAAGATGTCTGTACGTGTTTCATGTTCAACATCAAACTCTCATTTCTGAATTTTATCAATTCAAACTCCTTTTCAATATTCTCCAATTCCGCCTCGTTTGGATTGTCTTCAAGTAAGATCAGATATAATGTTCCATTTATCAACATCCAGTAATTGGGAATAATAAACACGTTCGTGTTGTACTTAAAGAGGTATAATACCTGTTCCGAAATCATTTCAAGAATATTTTGTTTCAACTGGCTTGGTAACGAATGTTTGGGTGTTTTGCTCTGGGAAAGCTTTTGTATAAAAAAGTAGTTAAGTATCATCATTTCTGTGAGTTCCTTGCATAAATAATCTTGTTTCAATATATCTACCCAAAACACTTTGATCAATGCAAAGGTGACTAGTCTCTGTCCATAATTAATATCAATGTCCTGCTTCCAAGTTTCCCGTACATTTTCGTCGCCTCGAGAATATGCTAAAAGTTCGGCCAAATGATGTGGTTCCAAAGGTAATCCTTCCTTTAAAAACTTGATGATAAGTGAGATAAAGAAACTCTTATCCAACAAACATTCGACGTATAATGTCAGCATGTAGGTAATAAGATAGTTGAGTTTACTCATATAATGTTGTTTCTTCTCGGGTGCATTAATGGTACTCAATTCCTTGGAGAATTTGTAGATGTAGTCTGCAACTTGTTGTGTCCATTCTTTGAGCCAGTGAAGCTCAAACTTCTCAGGAGATGCTTCTGCAGTAATTGATGTTCCAAGTCGAGATTGGTATTTCTTGCGTAATGCTACAAGCTCGCCAAAAAGAACACATTTAGTGAACCACAAGGCTCTTCCAATCGGCACATTTTTGTTGCAAAGTGAGTCCACGAGAACCTTGTTTCGTATCCCATGTGGTAACTTTTCTGCAATTTTCAGTAATGGGATATTCGGGTTAGCCAAATCCTTTAGCCAAGATTCCTTTTTAGATGCTGTAAGAGTCACTCGAGGTGGTATTTTAAAGTTATTCGAACTGAATCTGATTTTGTTTATGACTTCGTTTCTGGTAGTATAGCCATTCGCTAAATGTGAAGATAACTCCTTCAAAACATTATTGCATTTTTCAGTGGATGAGAAAAGGGTTGCTTGTATTATATTGCGTGCTGAATAGTACTCGTTGGATACCAGAGGACTTTCGAAGTATCCCTTATTCAAGTAAGCAGCATTGTTCAACCGCAGATCCTCTTGTACACGTTTCTCTTCTGGCAATTGGTTGCGATCTTTCCATGGTTTGTAATCGGGAAATGTCAAATCAATCTTATCTATGGACTCGCCCAAGAGCTCCACGTCATTTAGCGGGTACAACAGTATATCGGGTTTGTCCATCAGGTATTTCATCATCGTAAGCTCATCCTTGGCGCTATTGAGGTAACTACTCCTCTGTGTAGATAAAAGACTGTTCCTCTTTTTAGACATTGTTTGTTTTACCACTTTAATATGGGATTATTGATAGCTTGGACTTCGTTTTATTGGATTACTTTGTAAGGTGGTGTCGTTCGTAGATTCCTGCAAAATCTTGGTTGATTCAATTTCCGGGGTAATCACGTGAGGAAGCCGGAACTCCCAACCTTTCCGCTCTACATTACCATCTTGTGCAAATACTTACATCTATTCCTATCTAATGAACATTCAATTGTTACCAATCATCATCGTCTTCCTCTTCATCACTATCGTCTCTAGTTGCACCCTGTCTCTTCTTCAAGGCGTCGGCCAATGAGCCTGCCAACGTAGTTTCTTCCTGTTTCTTCGCCTTCAATGCATCTGCAAGTCCATTACTTAAACCTCCATTCAGACGTTGAGTAGGCTGTGCTACTGCAGCTGCTTGTTGCTGTGCTACTGGCTGTGGAGGTGGTGGAGGTGGTGCTGCTTTGGCTCCCCCAAAGAGACTTGCTGGTGGGTCACACTCCTTCAAGTAATCTATAGGAGACCAACCTTCACTTGTTTCATCCAAGGTCTTCACCAAACCCCATTTTCCGTTCACAGTTGACACGTAGTAAACTTGATCCTTGGCAAGAGGAATAGATCCGGCAACAGAACCATCGTATTCATACATTGCCATGTAAGTTGGATACTTAGGTTTAGGAGTGGACAATGCTGGTGGTGGTGGTGGTGCAGACTTCTTGGCAGGAGGAGCAGGTGCCACCTTCTTGACTGGCCTAGTTGGTGCCAGTGGCTGTTGCTTCTGAACAACGGGTGCTGGAGGGGGCACCTTACGTGCCGGTTGTTGTGCAACAACGGGTTGTGCTGGTTGTACTGGCTGAGACTGGACAGGTTGGTACAGCTGCTGAGGTTGTGGTGGCTGATAAGGTTGGTGTTGAGCCTGTGGTCTTGATACTGGGGTAGGCGTGGAATAACTTGCAGGTGCCTTTCTGGCACTACCCCTGTTGTAGTACTTACTGTAGTCTACCTTGCTAGAAACACCACGAGGCCTCTTAGGGTTTCTGCTATTACCAGGCAAACCTGGTCTCACTGTGACAGTTCCTGACTTATAATGATCGCCACGCTCGGGAACTTCGGCTCCACTTCCCGTAACAAACTTAACAGTATGAAACTTACCCGCCTTCTTTTGATATTGAACAGTAGGTCCAATGTTGATTTTCAATCCGGGGTTCAATTTCCTAAGCTGTGCCACCAATTCTGTCTTGAAGTCCAAGTTTATGAAGACATCTGGTGTTTGTGGAGTTGGCGAGTGCAATGATACGGCAACCCAATTGTCTTGAAGGTTGGATAATCCAACATAATTGATTCCACTTGTAGGAATAGCAAATTCTTTTTGCAACTGTAATCTCTTGTCAACAAGAACCTCAGCAATAATGTACAAGGTGTTCTTGGTCAAGACAAAGATACGAGGCAATCTTTTGGAGGATCTACCAAATTTGGCAATCAAAATTTCTCCTCGTTCAGAGAAAACAACACTGTCGTTAATGGAAGTTTGGGAAACAACAAATCTACCGTATCCGGACGAGTAGTTACAACCCAAATAGTCTCCCATAAAGGCACGCGAACCCAAGATAGACATCCTACGACGTTCTTTCCTGCCCTGCAACAATCCATTTCCAACGTCACGGAACTGTTCAAATTGATTTCCGTGTTTTTTGACTCTCCATGCCGTTTGTATGGTTTTAGCAGCGTCTTCCTTTCTCTTAACATAACGTCTCCAGGCCCTTTGAATTCTGGCAGCCATATTATGCCAGTACTTATCCCTCATGTCTTCCAAACCAAACAAGGTTTCAGGTGTCTTGATAAACACCTTTGTAGTACCTAATTGGTATTCAGTTGCTGGAATATGGCACGATCTCAAAATTTCTTTTACGGCAGTAACATCATCTCCGTGCCAGATGTAATCACCGGCGTAACCGGTTGCTGGAGATAATAAGTAAAATCTCTGAACGAACTTGTCAAAGGTAGTACGGTATGCAAAACCAGCTCTTCTAATACGAACGTTTTCCTTCAAACCCAAATATTTGATTTGATGCAAGACCTGTTGGTTGTCGTAATCCTTTGGCCTTTTGGTTTGATTTGGTTTAATCGTTCTAATGTACGATGGTTGGCACTGCGATAAGGTATCCACCAAAAGGTTGGCACTTTTCTTAATCTTATCCGAGGCGGTTTCTGGTCTCTTTTTAGAGTCGGTGACATCTGCCAACAAGGATGGTGGGAATAACACTTGGTTCACAAAGCCGTTAGTGGATGTCGACAATAACTCGACCAAATCACGTAACATTGCATCCTTGTTCTTGTCAGTCATACCGGCCACATCATAAGTCACGTCACCAGCATAATGCTTGATAATAAACTTTCCTCTACGGTCTTCAAAGTGACGGTTGTTGGCACCAACCATACTTAATCTCTGAGCAAAAACTTGATCAGCAGCGTCAGAATCAGCATGGGCAGTTTTGATAGAGTCATTCAAGGCTGCAAAAAGACCTGGTTGTGGTCTAGTAGCTTCAATTAAATCACACACAACCTTATTGTTAAAGTAGTCGATTGGTGTCCATTTAATTTGTTCTTGCACATATTCATCTTGTTCAGCTTTCAATGTCAATTGAATGAAAATCTGTTGCAACTTTTCGTTGACGTAATTGATACAAATTTGTTCAAAAGAGTTTTGATCAAAGATTTCAAACCCATAAATATCTAAGATACCAACCGATTTAGCGGACGTTTGCGATTGGGTTCCCTTAAGGGACAAGTTGACTCTTTCAACAATCCAATCAAAAAGGTTGTTGTAAATACCCTTGGCCAAGGCATCACGAACTGATGTTGCTTGAACAATGTTCAAAGGAACATGGTATGTCGAACCTCTTCTCATACCGTGGGAAGTTTGTAAAGTTCTTTCAGTGATAGCCTTTTTCAAGATATCGGCATTCACATCTAATAAATAGGCGACAAATTGAGTGACGCTGTCATCTCTGATGGCAGCATTGCCAGATTCGTCTTCCACAAAAGAAATGTTTCCTATCCAAAGAATTGTGGCCAACATTTTGAAAATGTTGTCCTGTTCTTGTTGGCTCAATCCAATGACATTCATCGCGTTCAAAGTATCCTTGAAGTCTCTGGCATCATCCACTCCGTCGACGTTAATACATTTTGCGGCTGAGGTGTAGATGTAAGTCTCTGGGCCTTGAATTCCAAATAATTGCTGATATTGGGGAGGACAGTGTTTGGTGAACTGGTAGAAAATATGAAAGTTACGTTCGTTGGTGATCTGAGATACAATTCTTTGTTTCTCTAACAAGTAGTTGGTGATATGGGCGGCGATTGGTTGGTAGTTAGTCGCACTGAATTGGATTTCGAGATATTTACCGTGTCTGGAGGAGTTGTTATTTCTCAAAGTCTTTGCACATCCAAAGGATTCCAACAAAGGGTTAGTGGCCAAAACCATATCCTTGATCTTGGTGATTTCGGCGTTGTTGCCATCGACCGAAACGTTGGCAATATACTGCATGATCTGCTTAGCAGCTTCCGTCTTTCCAGCTCCTGATTCACCAGAGATAATAACACATTGGTTATCACCGTAGGCCTTCAAGTTGTAGTACATTGATTCGGCAATGGCAAAGACATGGGGAGGCACTTCCAATCTGTTTCTGCCCTTGTACTTGTTCAAGTGCTCTGGGGTGTAGATTCCCAAGTCCTCGAAGGGATTGACAGAAATCAACACATGACCGATATATGTGTATATGGTGCTGTTCATGAAACGCTTGTGCAAGTTCTCGTTGATGGCATCGTCGGTAATCTTTGAAAGTAAGGTTAAATCCGACACACCCACCTCCTTCTTCTTGTGGAGATCAAACTCGGCTTTTTTGATGCCTGATTTGGCAGGCGCCTGTTGCTGCTTGGTCTTGGTACGCCCACCACGCTTCACAATGGCCATGTTGTATTCTGATAATTGATTGTATCCACCAGGTGCTTACAGATATTTCCTCCCCGTTCCGAGTGAGTGGAAAATATTAATCTCGCTCTCGTGTCCTGCAGACAGTCGCCACAATAGGCAGTGTTGCAAAAAATGTGACTCTCCGTTGTCTTGGTGTCGTCTATAGGGGTTGGGCACGGAGAGTTGGGGGGTAGTTTTCGGTGTGTTTTCAAAGTCAGATAAATCTAGATAAATGTTCATCTATTTTTTGCTGGTGGACAAGTGTAAATCTTTATGCGACGGGGCCTGAAAATACCAGCGATCCACTGACGTTTTCCTAGCGTAATACTGTGATAGATTTGGCTTGTGAATATTTGCTCTTCCCACCAGCCGCCGAAAAAACGTCGCGAAAATTTTGTGGGAGTGACCCGACCGTTCGTGCCGCTGGATGAAATTTTTGAAAAGCCACCCGCCGTCACAACCTTTTCTCAAGATTCGGAACTGGAAGTCGTTCTTTGTAGTTGGTTGGTGGTTTTTGTATTCCAAGCGTAGTTACTGCCGGAGTCTTAGGTTCAATAGTTTCGTTTCTTACTACGGTTTATATTTATCGGTTCCTTTCTATTCTGCTATTATAATACCTCTTAATGAGACCACAAACGGATCATCTTATCCTTACCTCCACTGGCAACTCTCTTACCATCCATACTCCAGTCAACAGCGTAGACTTCGTCGGCATGGCCCGGTAAGTCGACATTTAACTTTCTCGTACGCACATCCCATACCTTCAAGGTTGTGTCCTTCGAACAACTTACCAAGTATCTGTTGTCGGCAGACCAGGCAGTTTGGTAAACTGGAGCGACGTGTCCTCTTAAGGTACCGATAAAGGTCCCACGAAGGCCGTCCCAGACCTTGATCGAGTTGTCAAATGACGACGAAACGACGTAACGTCCATCTGGAGAGAACGAGACGTGATTCACAAGCTTCTGGTGCCCTGTCATACGACACACCGGCTTGGAAGACTTCAATGGCTCCCACATGTACATGGTGAAATCATCACTGGCAGTCACCAATCTTTCGCTTATGGTACCGTTCAACTTGGCCACCTTTTCGTATTGTTCCAAAGCCTTGGCACGCAATTCTTCAGGCGTGCTCTTCTTGCTGTTAGCCTTGGTAGAGGCATGGTCAAACCCACCCTTACGGATAACGTAGTCGGTAGAAATCGACAAATGGTTGACCCAATGGGCGTGACTCTTCAACGTCTGTATGCACTTGCCTCCAGCAGTTATGTCCCAGGCCTTGATAGTCTTATCGTGCGAAGCACTGTACAAGAGATCAGAACCAGACCATCTCACACACGAAACAGCGTTGGTGTGTCCGCTCATAGTCAAAAGACACACTCTTCTTGTGGTGTCCCAGACCTTAACGGTACCATCTTTAGAGCCAGAGCCCAATCTTGGCGTTTCTCCAACTTTGACCAAATGCAAAGGCTCCCAAGTCAAGGATGACACCCACTTGGAATGGCCAATCAAAGGCCCACCAAGAGGCTTTCCCAGTTCGGCATCCCACAATCTCACAGTATTGTCCATGGACCCGGTAGCAATCATAGTACCACAGGGAGAGTAAGACACACACAACACCCAGTTGGTATGTCCAGAAAGAGTATGCATTGGAGTTTGGGTGTTACAGTCCCATATTCTTGCGGTTGAATCCCCAGCACCAGAACACATTCTGCCAGAGTCGTTGGGTGCAAATTGACAGCATAAAATCGTAGAACCATGGCCTGCAATCGCAGCATTAGCTCTGGTGACGGGTCTCACTTTGAATACTGCTCTGGGTGTATATACCAACGTCATAAAGTCTTCTGTGCTCTTGATTTCAGGTTTCAAGACCGATGAGTATAAATTGTCTTTGATGTCTACCAATTTGTTATCTTTCCCTTCCTCGTTCAACAATGCAAATGTATATGGTACTGGTTCATCTTTTTCGCCGTGCAATTGGTTCAATAACTCTTCCAACTGCTTCTCGGTAATTCCTCCAGGCACACGAATCGAGCCTCCGATGGACTCACCGGTGTCTGATGCCTGGAACTTTATCAACACATTTGGCAAATCTGCTGGAATAAGCTCAACATCTCGTATTTGTTGGGCTTCCCTTTTCTGCTTCTTGGATGGTGGCGGTATAACGGTAGCCATGTTTTAAGATTATATGGGTTTTGATAAAGGTGATGGATATAGAAATCGTGAAAAAAACTCGAGATGAGATACAGACGTTAAATGTTTGTATGCAGGAATGTACATATATACTTAATATACTGTTCATGTTCACAAGAATACTTCTCCACTAAAATTCCGGCTCGGCTTCAAGTCTTCCACCGGTTTAGGTTTAGATGCTTTGTTCACAAGTGGAGGGATTTTTTTCTTGTTTTTGTAATCCTCAATTACGGGGTCTGTAGTACGATTGTTCGATTGGGGCGGCATCGACGTTGTAGTAGTTGCCTGGGTCTTTTGCATCTGTTTTGGAAGTTTTCTCTTAGGTCCCTTCGATCTTGATTTGTTGGCATGGACAAGTTTCTTAGAGCTGGTTGTATCAGCCCGTTTAGGCTTCTTGCCAATATCAGTGTTCGATCTCTCGAGACTTTGCGGCACAGAAGCTGAACCTCCTAGTTCTGGCATTGTACTTGCTCGCAAAATTGATGAAAGGCGATCTTGGAAGTTCTCCACCTTCTTGGGTTTGGATTCAGGTAATTTGGGTTTGGCTGCAATTTTTGGCTTCTCGCCAACTTTTGGTCCGGTCTCTTGAGCTTTCACCAGTTTCAAGTTGGACAATGCAACCAAACCTTCAATTTGAGTATCTTTTTGCTCGAATTGATTGACGTTTAAGGGCTTCTTGCCCAATATCAGCAACTGCGATCTTAATATTTCCGAATCCTTCTGTTCATAAGTATTTCCTGCGTTGGCTCTATGCTTTGACAGAAAAGAGGATGGCTCTTTGGCTGCGGACAACTTGCTGGGGGACAACCTTGATAGCGTAGATTTCAACAATTCATTATCTTGGTCGTAATATTTTTTCACTGACGGCTTTGTAGGCTTTGGAGGAGGTGCTTTTCCTGATAATTTCAGAATTGTTGAATTCAACAACTCATCTTCTTCGGCGGTATACTTCTCCACTGAGGGTTTTGCGGAGGGCTTGGGTGGGAAATTTCTCGATCCAGACAACTTTGACATTGTGGACTTTAACAATTCGCTCTCATCCTCGGTAAATTTGTCAACAGCAGGCTTCAGACGCTTCGGTGGTAATTTGGGTGCAGTTGCTGTCTTCTTGAGCTGGTTGATCCGCGACAAAAACTCGGGCTCTTTTGGTTCTTCTTCTACTGGAGGAGGAGATATGTCTTTCTTAACTGCCACCACCACCGGTTTCGCCACCGGCTCGCTATATCTATGCGAGTCACTTTTTTTGATGGCACTGTCTATCCAACTGTTTGGCTTCTTCTCTATTGACGCTGGCGTGAATTCTTTTAAGTAAGAAGGCTTTGGTTTTGAAGTTGGAGATTTTGCTGTAGAAGCTTTAGAATTCGATAAAGAGGACATCCAATCATTGGACCCGGTTCCATACTTTTTAGGAGTAGAAATCTCTTCGGTATTGGTTGCCGTGGTTCTAGAATTAGACATTGTGGACGATAACCAGTCGCTTTTGGGTTTTATTATAGGTGGTTTCCCTTGAGATGTGGTGTCGTGGCTAGTTGTACTTGCTTTATTAGATAAGCTTGAAGAAAGCCAATCTGGCTTGGGTTTTGGTTTGTTGTTGCTAGGAGTTTTCGTGGACGTTTCGTGGACTGGTGATGTATTAGCATCTTGCTTATCCTCCTTCTTCTGAACACTCGAAGACGAATAATAGACTCGTTTTGGAAACAATGGTTGAGGTCCAGTATAGACAGGCTGGCTAGAATGTGTGTGCTTAGTTTCTGGTGCTAAATCAGACGATTCAGAGTAAGATATCTCCTGTTCCATTTGAGTGAGCGATTTGTGCCCATTCGTGGATCACATGGGTTGTGAATTAGTTCTTATGGCAATTTCTTCTGGGTGTTTTCTTATGGTGGACTCTTGTGGAGTTGGTTTTCTTGCAACTGGGTTTACCAATCCAACATCAAACTGTATTTCGGAAAACTTGGGCTTTGCTGGCAAAAGAGGCTTTCTTCTGGGTAAAGGAGGTGCATTTTCGTCCTCGACTGGTGGTCTGGGTGGCATTGGAGGAGCATATTCCAGGTCAGCGGGACGCTTTGGCATTGGAGGAGCCTCGTCTAGCAGATCCAAGTCATTGTGAAAACTGTCGTATTTCGAAGTTCTATTAAACTTCAACAGTGGTGGATCTAAGCGTGAAGATGTCATGGGACTTGAATTGGAACCCAACTGGGACGAGTTTGGACGGTTTTTCACGGGAGAACCACTTCCCAGTCTCAGGCGAAGCTCGTCGATGTTCCGTTGTAAATCACGCTGGCGTTGTTGATCTTCCTGAAGTTTTTCTCGTGAAAGATCTGAAAGTTGTGACAAGAAGTCATCAACCCGTTTGCTTGAGGGAGAGACGTCCACCATGTTGTGTTGAATGTGGTGCTGCCGTGATCTCGCATGCTAATCAAACTCATAGGCACCTGCGACAGTCATATATACAGGAACAGCGTAGACAATAAGGAACAGGAATGTGCAACATTAACGAAGTGCCATAACCTTCAACATCCTTCAAAGCCCCTCCTACTTAACCAGATCATATTTATGTCTCAAAGTAACACAACTTGAAAGTTTATATGACAGGGATAATTTTGGATGTTTTTCTTACCAAAATATGTACTTTTCCTGATTCCTCACAAGTGATATGAAATGTTTGACACAATAAAGTGTTGCAGAATAGAAGTTATTAATATTCAACAAGATGGATACTTACCGTTAACAAAGAGCACGCATATGTCGCAAAACATGCATACCCTTTTTTTAATGACGTACGTTCGTCAGTTTGTCGTGTGTTTTCGCAGCCATCGAAGGTGCAAAATCTGGTCATTATATTTCATATATCTATCTATACCTTATGAAGGGTTGAAAGGAATAATACCGAAACCTCCACCCCATGCATCATATACCGATCCCGCCGTTTGCTCTTGCTGGTTATGTTGTTGACCATCGGGCAAAACCGAACCTTCTCTTGTGTACACATTGTAAAAGAGTCCGTACGAGTTCAAAGCTTCCTGGTCAACATCCTCATCTACTTCATGTATTTCATCCTCTTTCAAGCTGGTTCCTGTTACCTTCCTCTCTTCAGTCTGATTGCTCGACTCTGTGTAATACTGTAAGGGTTGGTGTTGAGATACTGGCTTGTTGTACTGTTGCTGCTGCTGCTGCTGTTGTTGTTGCTGGGGTGGAATCTGAAGGGGTTGTCTCGATTGGGTGTGATTCTGGTCAGTCAAATTTCTCATGGTTTCCCAAAAGTCCATACCTTCCTCTTCATCGCTTGCATCATGCTTAACCCTCTTGTTGTCGTGAGAAATTCCGTCAAGCTTCCGCTTGTTGTTAGCTTCTGCTGCTGCTGCCATCTCAACAGCCTGGGTCAAAGGCGTTAATGCATTCGACTCCTCAGCTTCGGTTTCTGAATATCCCTTAGTTGCCTTCATGTTGTCATTAAGTAATTTGGTCAAATCAGACTCTCGACTTTCTGATTGATTTTTCTTTTTGGAAGAAACATGGTGGTGGTGATGGTGATGATGGTGGTGATGTGTTGCCTTTGCTGAAGAAGATCCTGATTGAGCAGAAGATGAATTAAGTTTTGGAACTTCTGTCAACGGTGGTAAGTAGTTGAAATGCTGATATCTGTTAATCTGAGTTTCAGGCTCGATATAGTATGTGTTTCCGGTTGGTGGGCTGGGGCCTCTCTTGTCCTCATTACCCAACGCGCCATACGGAGAAGTAACGGCATATGGAGACGTTGTACTGCTGTTTCCTTGTGGGGGCGAGTAGTGATGGTGAATATGTTGATGAACCGTTATGTCCAAGTCGTGTGTTTTTGCATACGAAATAAGGTATTGCACAAGTTCTTGGTTTGAGATAGCCCCACCATTCTCTTCTGTGAACAAGCTGTGAGGCAAGTTTGGGTTAGGATTTGGGTTTTTGTCGCCTATGGTGTACCTCCACTCAATTTCGCTATTGACCTGGCTAGTGATCCCGGAAGGTATTGGTTTTGAATGTATATCTATCGATTTTTGGGGTCTTTTTGAAGAACTAGTGGGATACGAAGAAAGAGAAGGGCTGTCTTCGTTGGTAGAGTTATTTTCGCCGATACTTTCAATCATTTTAGTATTTCCGTTGGTGATAAGATCCACTTCCTGTTTGATGATTTGGTCCTCCTTACCTCTAACCACGTCAGTAACCAATTTTCTCCATCTATTACGACATGTTAACGGAGGACGTCCCGGGAAGTCGGCGGAGATTGATCTCCATTTAGTTCCATGGATCTTGATTTGTCGTATGAGGCGCAAATCCTCTTCTCGGGTCCATGGCTTGAGTCTATCCTTCGTGCTGGGGTCCAACACTTCGGTGTACCGTTTGGCACACTGATCGTCGGTACGGCCAACAATTTCGGCCGACACTTTTTGCCACGAGGGACCGTGTCTCTTGTATGCTTCTAATAATGCTTCATCCTCGCTGGCAGTCCATTTTCCCTTTCTTAAGTTGGGTGCTAGTGAGTTTGTCCATCTTTTACGGCAGTCCTTGGCCTTTCTCAATCCTGAAGGAGATATTTGTTGGGCCACCACTGCCCAGTCGACCAGATCCGGGTCCAATTTGGACGTGTTCGTGGGATCCAACTGGCGTATGATAGTTGTCAAAAGGGAGTCTTCCTTTCTGGACCACGGCTTACGGGATTCTCGGCGGAAAGTTTGGAAACCGAGCGTTTCCGCTACTGCTAATGGGTCGATTTGGACAAGGCGCTTCTTGTTGTGTTCGGGTCCGCGTGGATAGTCAGACATGGCGTCGTTGTGTTCAATTTGGGGAGGAGATGGATATTGTTATTACTACACTCTTCCGCAGTGTATTCCTCGTATACCACACAAAAGCTATGTAAACTCTTTGTTTATTGTATACTTATAGTTACTGGCTCAGGGTTAGAGTCAACAAAAAAAAATTTTGACTCGATTCCATCGGTCCTGCAGATAATCGGGCGCCATCGCCATTTACCCCATACTTACCAGGCCGTGCCGATAGCAAAGGTCCAGGACATGGGGGTGGTTTTTGTTTGGTTTTTTGTTGTCAGTTGTTGTGGGTTGTTGCGAGAGTTGACACTAATCCTGTTTCCTTATGTTTTGGTTCTCGATGAGTCTGAGCAAGTTTCTGAGCAACATGGCAATGGTGACCTTACCGATGGAAGGAACATACAACCCGGCCTTCAACTTGATGTCGTCGTTGAAGTTCTTGGAACTGGAGAAATTTATCACCACCGTACCGTTGGAAACGTATTCGGAAGGAAACTTGTAGTTTTCTGAAGGGACCCCCGTGATGATGACGTCACAGATGGGAGCGATCTTGTCGACCGAATACTCTTCGGCATCCAAATCCTCCACCTTGTGTCTTTGTTCCAGCAAATCGTCGCCTCTGGTAAATCTCTGGACGTTGTTGATGTCGAGAGAGTACACGGTGGCACCGTCGTTGGCCAAGAGGGCTGCCAACGGTCTCCCCACGATTTCGGACCGGTTGACCACCAAGATCTTTTTGCCGTACAACCGGTTTCCGTAGTGTAGGATCTTGTTGTAGACACCCAAATATTCCAAGATCTTGACCATGGCCAACGGGGTGCACGGCAAGATGGATTTCTGTTCGTTGGTGGGAGGGTCCAAGAACCTGACGTTGTGGTAGAGGTTGTGGTAGTACAAGAAGTTCAAGCCTTCGACATCTTTCTCGGGCGAGATCAATTGTTGGAGGTACTGGTCTTGTCTGTCGCCAAACACTGGGAAGTACACCATGATGCCGTTGACGGCATCGTCCTTGTTGGCCTTGATCAAGGCGCTCTCCAACTCGTTTTTGTCGACCTTGACGACCTCGTACTTGAATCCGAGCGACTCACACGTCTTGCCTGTCCAGTTGGCGTACATCTGGGCGGCAGGGTCGTCGTTGGCGAGAAACCCGACAAGCTTGGGCACGAAGCCCAACTGCTCGATGCCGGCGGTGACTTCGTCGGCGTATGGTTTGGCAATGGTAGAGGCAAGTATGGTTCTTCCGGCAGGCTTTGCGGACATTGTGTGGTGGTTGTGGTGGGCGTTGTTGGTAAAGAAGGATGAAAGAAAGAGGTTTCTGGAACCGCAACTTGTTTGCACGTTGATAAAGAGATGGAGAAATGCGACTAAATTAAATTGCGACTCTGTGCGATTAAATTGCACGAGTGCGACTCCGACCCTGAGCAGCGACTCGGGTCTAGTTTATCGGTTATCGCTAGTAGTATTATTGTTGTTTGAGTTGGGTTGGAGTTCTATCATTAGTTGTGTTATTGGAGATGTAGTTATATATATCAGCGCAAGTGGGCACTGGCGTTCTTGTACAAGCTCTGCCAGATGAACGCCTCGCTCAACATCAACTCGAGGTCCTTCTCGGTCCAGGTGGAGGTGGGGGGGTTTTGGAGGAACAACAAGATCTCCTGGAAGTCCTTTTCCTTCAACTCGGCGCTGAACTTGACGAGAAACGCGGCACACACGTAGATGTGGAAGTTGTTGAACCCCAACGGCGTCTCGCTCAAGTAGGTGTCCCACATCCGGATCACGAGCGGGATGGAAAGCTCCCGCATGAGCAAGCAGTTCATCCACCGGAACGCAAACTGGATGAACTCGATGCCCTCGTGGTCAAAGTGCGCCAAGAGCTCGACGTCTATGCGCGCAATCAAGTTGCGCAACTCGTTGACTTGTCTGATGATCCCCGGTTGTTCGTGGATGTAGTTGTCGGTGATGTTTTCCAAGAGCCTTGAGAGGCACCAGTACGTGTCGGCCTCGATCAACGTATGCACACGGTCCGAGAGCTTGGCCGGGTCAAAATTGTCGACATTGTAGCTCAAGAGGTACGGATCGTCCAACAAGAGTTGTTCCTTCTCGTCGGATTCGTCCAAGAGCCCCGGAATGAAGAGCTGCAGATCATCGGTAGCCTCGACCGACTTGGTCCTCTGGAGCTGCCAGATGTAGTTCCACAAAAAGATCTGGTAGAACGGCGTGGCCAAGTCGTTGATCCCCTGGACATAGCCACTGGCCGGATGTCTCACGGCCCAGAGATACAACACCTTACGTAGAGACTGTTGGGTTTCCGGGTATGAGTAGAGCTTGATGGTGGGGTTGGTTCTCTTGACATCAATCTTGATCTGGTGGTACAACTGTTTCTCGCGGTTGTTGTTCACGGCCGCGGCCGAGTTGTTGGTGGGCTTGTCGTCGCCAAAGTTGATGTCGACCGTGGCCAAGCCCTCTGAATACTCCTGGCGCTTTCTAGCCAACGTAGAGCTCTGTCTCGACTTGTTTGTCGGCAAGTATCCCAAGAGAATCTGCCAGGAAAGCGCCCTCAACTCTACCGGAATCCCGTTCCACGAGAGCTTTCTCAAGTCCTGGATGTTGACACTGGTGTCGGCAGCCAATATTTTTCTGAACTTGGCGTATTTTGTGTTGAGCTGGTTGAGCTTGTTGATTTCGAGCTTGGCCCGGTAGTCCTCGATGTCTAGCGAGTCCTTGGAGGCCGGATGCTGTTTGGGAGAGCCGTGTGTGGATGGCGAGACCGCAATCGCAAGGTCTGGATAGAGCAAGTCGACCATGGGACTCTGTTCAGGGGTGAAGTGAGGAGCAGCAGCCTTGGTGGAGCTGGTGGAGGCGGTGGCGGCGGCGTTGCGTTTCTTGGCCACTGCCACATCGTCAAAGCCAGCATCCCAATCGTCGTCGAGATCGGCGTAGCGTGTGTTGGAGTGTGAGCGGCGCTGAACGGGCTTGTCATCCTTGTTGTGTTCGTGGGGAGGCGGTGTGGAACGGGGGAACGACGTGCCCATCGACACCGACCGTTGTGTTGGGGTTCTCCTTAGCGAGTTCGAGATGAGCGAAGATGTGCTGGAATGGGGCTGTTGTTTGGAGTTGGAGTTGTAGGCCAAGGAGCCGTAGATGTTGCTGTTGACATCGTGGAAATCGCCAGCGGAGCCCTGCTTCTTGGTGTTGCCCGACGCCGACGACGACGACGAAGATGATCCCGTCAACGAGAGGTTCTTGAGGAACGACGTGAGGTGCTTGCCCTTGCCGCCGTTCTCTCCAAAGATAAACTCGTTCTTGGGGTTGTTGTACACCTGTGACATTTCCTGCTTCTTTCCCATCGTGGTGCAAGTGCAGCGGGACGAGATGGGCGATGTATTGGTGTTGCGCACTTTGGGTTGGGGGTGTGTGTCGTATAGACCAGCACATTCGATTCCGCCGCACCTCACGAAAATTTATCGCCAGTGACGATGTTGGGTGCAAAACCAAACTACTAATCGATACTTTGAGTCTTACGGAAACGGAAACAGAACACGCATCCACTATTTCTAGTTACGTACATTATTATGGTTAAATACTTTAGGCAGAAGCGACTTCGCCCTTGACAGCAATAGAACCCTGCTTCAACTCTCTACCAGAAACGTGCAAAGTACCGTCTTGGGTGATGCTGACAACAACCTGCAACTTGGTGTTTGGCTTCAAGTCCTTCAAGGTCAATTCGGCCAACAAGTTGCCGGCTTCGTACACGACTTCCTTCTTGATTTCAGGCTCGTCGTCCGAGTCCGAGTCCGAGTCCGAGTCGTTTTGTTCTGGCTCAACCACGGTTTCCTTGACGGTTCTCTTACCTTCGTACAATTCAATGGCAACAGTAGACGATTCGCCGTTGGTGACTTCGACAGTCTTCTTGATTGGGTAGGCGGTTTCGGCAACTAATATTGGCTGGAACTTACCTTCACCATCCTTGATACCGATAGGCTTGGACAAGTGCTGGGTGTTGACAACAATAGGTTGCAACGATTCCTTGACTTCTTCTTCGTCAAATGCTTCAATCAAAGAGGCTTGCAAGGCAGCACCACGAGACACCAATTCAGCAGGGTTGAGGGCCTTGGTGTCCAAGGCTGGAGAAACAACAGTGGTGGATTCAGGGAAAATGAACGAGATGTTGGCAGCCAACTTTGGGGTGTTGGAAGTACCACCGACCAACAACACTTCGTCGATGTCCAAAGTTTCCAAACCGGCCTTTTCCACGACCTTTTCAACGAAACTGGTCATGTCAGACAAAGCTTGTCTCGAGGTCAATTCGTATCTCAATCTATTAATGGTGGTGTGGAAGTCGAAACCTTCAGCCAAAGATTCGATAGAGCAGGTGGATTGCTGGACGTTGGACAAGGTCTTCTTGACAACGATGGATTCAGCCTTCAACTTGGCCAAGGATCTGTCGTTGGTTCTTGGGTTAGTCTTGGTCTTCTTTTCAAATTCCTTAGCAAAGTATTCAGCCAACGAGTTGTCCAAACTTTCACCACCCAATCCGTATTCGTGGGCAGTGGCCAACACGGTCAAAACACCGCCTCTGACGGAAACAACAGCACCGTCGGATCTGACACCACCAAAGTCGGCAACAACGTAGATCTTGTCTTGCAATAATCTGTCTTCCTCGGAGGTCAAGTAAGCCAACAAAGCAGCAGATGGCTCGTTGATCAATTGCAACACCTTCAAGCCGGCTTCGTTGGAGATCTTGGTCAAGACTTCTCTTTGGTGGGCAGAGAAGTCGGTTGGAACGGTGATGACAACACCTTCGATTTCCTTACCAATAACATCTTCGGCGGCAACCTTCAATTGCTTGAAGTGTCTCTTGGTGACTTCTTCGATAGAAAGGGTTTCTTGGTTGCCATTGATGGTGACTTCGTAGGCAATAGTACCGTCAGCGGCCTTGACAGCAGGAGCACCGACTTGGTGAGCAGCCTTGACATCCACATCGTCAAAGTTCTTACCAATGAAGTCTCTGAAGTTGATGATAGTGTTCTTGGCGTTTCTGACCAACTGGTGTTGAGCTTGGGTACCGTGGTACTCGTCTTCACCAACGTATGATAAAGCAGATGGAATGGCACGGTCACCGTCTGGGTTAGCAATGACATCAACCTTGCCATCTTGGGTGGCAACACCAATGGAGGAAGAGGTGTTACCGAAGGAAATACCAATAACAGCAGACATTATTCTATAATTGTTCAATATCAGTCTAATCTGAGGCTCTCAAGCATCGATTTGATGGAAAAAAATTTACTGCGACATGGAACGACATCAAACGACATTTTCTTCCACTATCTTTCCTCCTTCCTTCAGTATGGCCCATGTAAAGATACGGAATAAGGGTGCCAAAAAAAACCTTGACCTTCCCTGCACCGTTATTTAAAAAATGAAGTATAAACTAGGCATGGAACTAAGGCTCAAAATTTGCAAAAAAAGAAGGTCGTACCCGGATTCGAACCGGGGTTGTTTGGATCAAAACCAAAAGTGATAACCACTACACTATACAACCAATAGTTGGCAAAAAAAAGTTTTGAATTTGGGAGCAGGAAAAATGCAGGTTGAAGGGTCACCTTCAGGACCAAAACCTTCTAGACCAAATAAAAGAAAGCTTGCTCTTATCGTTAGTGACAAATGTCTTGGTATAACCTCCAGGGTAAAGTACTTGTTTTTTTTTGTGGCCACGTTTGTTGTCCCTCCTAAGTTCTGTTGTGGCACTCCATGTAAATTATTTTATTGACTATTGACCAAGAAAATAAGTCAATTTTTTAGACCGGACGCATCAACCACTTGTAATAGTATCCGTCTTTTAAAGTTGAACGTTGGATAAGCAGCTGAAGGTACGAGTTGGCAATCACCGACAAAAGCAATAATAAAGTTTTATCAACAGCACATTTCAATATGGCTTGGATGAGTATGGACTGACGGTTTAGGGTCCTTTCGCAACACGTCATATGATGTCATAAGGATCCCGAACATAGTTCACGCAAACAGTAAAAGAGTAGATACTGTTGGTGATGCTTTTGTTGTCAAAAATGCAAGCACAAGAACCGGTGCCCTTTGTAATATAGATACAACTGTGGTTATCTAACCGAAAAACCTTCCATTGTTTCCAGCTAAATGGCGTTTCTTTAGGGCTTTTTTGACAGAAAATTGGCATTTTAAAATTAATGCAACATTGAATAAATTTTTTAAAAAACTCTAAAAAAAATACCCAAGCACAATATATCCTACTAGAAACGTTGCTAAATGACAAGTATACTTATCCATACCTGTAAAATTCTTTGGTATTACTCGTGTTATACTGCAATCTTGTGGAACTGAGATCTGTTGCGGTCCTGATTTTTGTCGCCCCAGATTTTTGCCAAGAGTCGCGAATCGTCGCGCGTAATCGGTTAAGTCTCTAAACATATTCCTGCTTCTTTTCCCCATCGACGCTGACGACCCTCGAAATAAAGCAGATGACAAGACTCACGGTGTTTCGGATAGTTGGGGCTTCTCTATTGGTGTCCACGGCGTTGGTGGTGATTTCCTACCGGGCCATAGAAAGCACAGTACAACAGTATGCACAGAATATCTCCCTAGCTGCAGAGGATGCATTTTCCCTGATGGGAGACGGTTTCGAACTGAACGACGTGGAGGACCACGACTTGAGTTTCTATGTTGGAGACCAAAAGAAAGTCTCGGACGAGGAACAAACCTACAAGGAGGTGGCCGAGAAACAGTTGATTCAAGTAGACAGATATGTCCAACCGCAGACCGATAAACTTGGGATGCTCGAAAGCAAGACTCCCCCCGAGTTGCCTCTGGATTTCTCCACCATGGACCTCAAGCCGTTGAAGTTCCGGATATATTCCCACAATATCAAAAACGGAAGTCCCCAAGACCCCCTGGTGCCAGAAAACGACTACGAGCGTCCGTGGGCCGAGAGATACCAGCGAATCACCAACTCTATCAGGTTCAACACACCCCAGAACACTATAGTCACCTTACAAGAAGTCTACAAGTTCCAGTTGGCGGATATCATGGCGGAGTTGAATCGGTTCTCCCACCCCGACAAACCAGAATGGGCGGCGTACGGATTGGGAAGGATCGACGGTGCCGACGTCGGGGAATTTGTTCCGATAATTTACCGGCCCTCAGAATGGGAAATGGCGTTTAACGATAGTGTTTGGCTTAACGGGTACAACGAACGTAAATCGTACGTGGGGTGGGATGCTAAATATCTCCGGATTGTGTCGTATGCCACGTTGAAGCATCTTGACACCCAGAACTATATCAACGTGTTCAACACCCACTTTGACCACAAGGGTGTCCGGGCCCGGTACCAGTCATCACGGAAGATCTTGCTGAAGATGAAATCGATCAACGGATGGCCGTCGTTTCTCAGTGGAGACTTGAACTGCGAGAGGAAGTCTCCAGAATACAAGTTATTGGCAGCGTCTCTCCGCGACCTGAAGTCGCTAGCTACTCCGTACAACAGCTATGGACACATAGATTCATCGGTGACTGGTTTCAGAGGTGAAGTGTTGGGAATGGGCGGCCAGAATATCGACTACATTTTTGCACCCAAATATGCGGGCCGTTTGGGCGACGAACTCGAGTGTGATGCCGAAGCGCAGGATGACGACGCAGCCTCGAGACTCACTTTAACCCTCACCAACTACGGCATGCTCCACTCCAAATTTGAAGGCACCTACATGAGTGACCATCGCCCCATCGTGGTCGACTACCATTTAGATGTATGTAACAAAGCCCAGTAAATGTATAAATATAGAAACCAAACCACACTGCCTCTACAAGGGACCGAGAAAAAATATATCTCCCCCAGTTCGAAGCGCGACTGCGCCAACCAACGGATCATTTTGTTCCCGGTTCCTGAACCAAAACGCAAAGTTTAAGCGCTGATCCACCAACATCTTGGCTTTTTCAGTATTCAATTGTGTCGCCTTTTTCCCTCCTCCAAGACCAACTGAGAGGACTTGCACGAGAAGGGCTCAAACTTTGCTTTTGTCCCAGCGTACTGTTGCCGACACTTCACCTGCTATCGATTTTTTAAGGTGATAACTCCGCACCAACCTTATCTTGCTGTCCGGGAGTAATGTCGTCCCACGACCGCCAGCACCTGTCACAGAATCACTCCAAGATCAAGTACCACTTCAAAAAACTTATCAATGACGAATTCAGGAACCTTCAGCTTGATTCAGAGCTAAGATCGAAGTCCCTATTTGACCTCATTGATTACTGTGAACTCCTTTACGAACGGTCATCGTCTACCCTGGATGCCTCTGAGAGCGTCGTTCACTACATCAAGGGTTACTTGATCTTCAACTACTTCATAAACAGCTTTATCATGATGCATTTCAAGGGCTTTGACGCCTTTATTGAAGCAAACGAACAAGACTTCATTATTTATTTAAACATATTCGCCTTCTACAACTCCAACGATATGTTCCACAACAGTACATACACCATCTCCCAATCAAAGATAAGAACCTACATACTTGACTACTTGGTTGAAAAGAATCTTCTCAGCTTCAATGTGGAGGAATTATACAACTGGCTCAACCAGTATATCGAATACTTGCGGGCAAAGGACGAAATGTACGACACCAAGAACGACAACCAGTTTGATTTTGAAGACGAACCTGAAGAAATAGATTATTCAATTACAACTCCATCTACGAATGCCAATGGTTCCACGTCAAGCTTCCCCAGATCCTTGAAGAGCTACAATCTCAAGAACTTTGATGGTGCAAGCCTAGAGTCCCAAAACCACGACGCCACGTCTCTCAATGAATTCAAGACCAGGTATCCTTCCATAAGACTTGTTGACGACAACGACCACGAAACATACAAACCGCAACGAAAGCTGGTCCCCGAATCATCGTCGTACGTTTCCAAAAATATCATGCCTCCCTTGCCTCAAGAATCTCCCCCCAAAAGACCTCCCCCACTGAAATCTCTCCCACCGCCACCACATGCACCACCAGCACCACCAATTCCATCAACTTCACCTCCACAACTCAACGGATTCAGATTCAAAAAAGCAGCTACAACTCCATATCCTGTTGAACAACATGCCCAAGCTCCATATCCAGTAATGGATTCGAACAACGAGATATACTTCAACAACAGAGATAACAATAGAAGTAGCAGGAGCCTTGATAGACTAGCGTACACTGTTCCAGTTCTGAAGGGTCCATCTGTTGCTGTCCCAACAAACGTAAATGTCCACTACAATGGCACCTCCCACCACAATGGGTCATATTCAAACGGGTACCACAACGAAACAGATTTCAGTCAAAATCCTTTCAATTATAACAATACCAACAACAGCTACATACAAGCACAACGGCCACCAATGCCGCAACCAACATACCTGCAAGGTTACATAATCCCACAGCAGCCTGCGGTCCTTTATTCATCTCCGATTGTTCCTCAACATGTACAGCAACAACAATACCAGTTGAAGAACCAAAAGCTAAACTTTCTAAAGGAATACTCCGTTTGTGGTTTGCGTAACTTTGGCTCATCTTGTTATGTCAATCTGACCATTCAACTTTTGTTTGGAATATATCAATTCAAACAGTTATTCCATAACCTGGAATATCAACAGCATATCAAGGACCCAAAATACAAGAAGCTCTTGAAAGACCTGAAGATGTCCGCGGTTTCCAAGGACTCCATGTTGATTTCCGAAGCATTATCGGGGCTTTTGAGAACCTTCAACATGCATGGCAGTTCATCGATTGCACCAACGAAGTTCATACGGATAACCTCAATCTTAAAGCCCGACTTCAACATACCATACGAACAACAAGATGCCCAGGAATTCTTGTTGTTTGTGTTGGATAGACTCCACGATGAATTGGCCGATAAACGTCCTCAGGTTCATTCAGGCCCAGTTTATGGCGACGACGTGGACAGCTATATTCGCAAATGGAACGTCAACATTCTCCCCAAAGATAAGGAAGAGTACTGGAAATGGAACCAGTCATTATTGAGCCACGAAGGCACATCACCAATTACTGATCTCTTCCAGGGCCATTTGCAGAATAAGCTCGTTTGTCACAAATGCGGTTTCGAGTCAATAAACTACTCGCCATTTACGATATTATCACTCCCCATTCCAAGTCTCAATCGGAACGGGGTTGTTGATTTGGCCGATTGTTTACGCCATTATAGTCAGGACGAGATCTTGACCGGGGAGAATGCGTGGAACTGTCCCAAATGTCACAAAATCCCAGAGCAACCTGCGGGAAGTGCCCTCGATAACCACCCGGTGTTCGCCCCGAAGAAGTCTGGAATCTTCCGGTTGGGAAGAAGAAGCAAGTCTCCTCCAAACCCCACCAAGAAAATAGTGGCCGATTCGAAAAACACCTCGATTTCGATCAAAACATTAACCTTCACCAAGCTACCCAAGGTTCTCTTTATTCACTTGTCGCGGTTTTCGATGTATAACTTGACGGACAAGTTGGATGTTATGATCAAGTACCCCTTGGAGTTGAGGTTCAACATGGAACCCACGCCTATTGCGTTCAAGTTGACGGGGTTGATCAACCATTACGGGAACTTGAAAAGCGGCCATTATACTGCGTTGGTCAACAAGTCGACGGTAAACGAGGGTACCAACAGCATAGACAATTTGAAACATCCGTACTGGTGTTTGTTTGACGACGAAAATATCAAGCCCAACTTGGTCCATGGCAACATCAGCCAACCTAACTTCCAGGAGTTGGATTCTCGCGATGTGTATGTCTTGTGTTATGAACAAATTTAGAAAATAGATGCACCCAACCTTATCTCTTATTGCCGAGAAGCTTGTTGCTGATGGAGCCGATCCTGGAGACATTCCGCACCGGTTTCTTTTGATGGTGATCTTCTTCGTCGTCGTCATCGTCGTCTTCATCATCGCCAAAAGCACTCGGTATCTTTGTAGACACAGCCAGTTTCTTCGGTATCAACAGCAACTTGACGGGCCCATCGACGGTGGTGAATTCTTGGGGCTTTTCCTCGATCTTCTTGCCGGTCTCTATCTGTTTGTTGATGAACTTCATCGAAACCTCGTGGTCCGACTTCAATGCCCGTTCCTTGTCTACACGCAGCTGTTTGTGAAGGTCTACCGAGCGGTCAATGAGCGAGATCTCCAAGTTGAACTCGGTGGCCTCAGCTTCTGGTTCGTGGACCTTGACGTAACTGTTCTGGCCCAAGTACTTGACAAACGCCGTGAGACTCGACCATTTGGTCGAGTTCATATGGACATGGTTCTTGTCGTTGAGGATGTATTCCTGGTAGAACTTGTTGGCATTGATCTTCTTGACGCCGTGGTTGATCTTGAGGAGACGGAGAAACTCGTTCTTGAACTGTGCCGAGTACTCCTCCACCACCTGGTTGCCCTTGCCGCTGTCACTGAGCGACTTGATCTTGTTGGTATGGCTCGGCGAGCTGAGATGGTTCTTGAACCCGTTGGCGTCGCGGCACTGTTTCTCGCAGATCTGGCAGTAGAAGCGGAGTTTCTGGAGCCCTGCCGCCTTGAGCTGTTTGGCCTGGTACTTGGCGGTTCCGATTTCTGCTCTTCCCATGGTGATAATAAGTGGTGGTGTGCTCGGTTGGTGATCGGTTGGATAAATCGCGATGATCAAAATTATATCAACCTCACTAAAAGATACAACTTCCCACTATACCTTCGTTATGGTACGGGTATTTATACGGCGGATATCGCTAGGTCCACCCCGGAAGGCATACACCCCGGTGCTCACGCCGCTCCAGCTGCTCTGGCACAACGCGGTGTCGATCAACGTCAAGTACTTTGGGTTGATTTCGGCGGCCGCGTTCACGTTCACCCACGTCCATCCCAATACCTTGGTGACCCTCGGCCCGCCGGCAGCGTTGGCCGCTTACTACGGCTACTCCAACCACCACAAGCGGGTTTACCGGCGCGAAACGGGCAAGATTCCCGCTGGGTGTGACCGGATCCGCGTCCAGCCGTACGACGAGACGCTGCTCGCCAACGTCGTCCAGGGCTTGGAGAACCAGTTCGACCACTTCAAGCACCAGGTGGTCGAGCTCATGGAGAGGAGGATTGTCAACTACATCATTGCCCAACGGACGACTCCCCGGGACGTGTCACGGCTCTTTATTGACCAGAACGACCAGTTCTCTGTCAATGTCGACGAAAACGGCATCGAGACGTTTGTGGTGCTGCAAGTCAACAACAACGACAGCAACAGCACAGGACCCTGTGAATTCATCAAGCTCTCACTTCCGTTCTTCTCCACCAGAGACGTCACTGCCCGGAAAAGACTCGGCACCATCCAGATCTACTTGCTCGAGGTGCCGACAAACGACAACAGTGCTTACCTCGAGTACAAGATGGCATTGGAGATCTCTCCGTACAAGTGGCTAGTCCGGGACGCCGACAAGCTCTTCATCTCCAACATCGAGGGAGAAGCACTCATGGAGAGCCGGTTGTTGAAGGACAAGGACTCCGAGACCGAAACTGTAGATATCTGAACCTGTACATATATATATATATTAAATCGCTAATGACGCTTGAAGAAGTTGCCTGCTTCCTTGAACCGGCTCCACTGGTGTTCGTAGCACCCCGAGGACTCCTTGATGTTCTCCAATTCCGGTAACCACGCCTGGATGTCGCGGATCCGCTTGCCGGTGGCCGGGTGGGACAGCAAGAATTCCTGGAGCACACTGCCGCGCAACTGGCCCGACATGTTGGCTTCGTACTGGGCCATTCTTTCCCAGAACGCCACCGAGGACTGGACGTTGTAGCACAGGCGGGCGAGCAATTCGCAGCCAATGTGGTCGGCCTCGGACTCCATCTCCCTGGACGCCGGCATCTGGAGCAAGCCCTGGATCAACAAGTCGTTGAACCACGAGATTCCCGTGAGGGTGTAGAGCACGGTCGAAAGAGCGATGTACAACGGCTGCTTCGAGAGCTGTTCCGAGGTGTGGTGGGCCAACTGGTGCGAGAGCTCGTGCGAGAGAACGGTGGCGAGTCCGTCGTCGTCGTGGCAGATGGGCAAGATCGACGAGAAGATGAAGATCTTGCCGTTGGGAAGAATGAACGCATTGGGCGGCACCTCCTTGGGATCAACCTTGATGACATGGATGGTCCACAGGAGCGACTGGAGGTGGCGGCGCTGTTTGTCGTTGGTGTTGTTGTCAATGGCGGCAGTGAGGAGTCTGTTCATGATCTTGGAGATCCGGGTGTACAACGGATCGTTGTACGGCAAGATGTCGTTCTGGTACTGGTACAAGATCTGGTTGTACGAGTAGTCGCCGATTTTCTTCTCGAGCCAGTACGGAATCCAGATGCACCGGCGGCGGTGGGTGAAGGGGGCCTCGTCCAAGTTGTAGATGTAGAAGGCCACAAAGCCTCCCCCGACATACACGGTATTTCTGTGGTAGAGGAGGTTTAGCCAGTATGCTGGTGTGTTGGAGGCGGAGGACGACGACGACGACTGGTTGAAGCGGTTGTAGTTGGCGTAGGAACGCAGAAACAGCTGGCGCGGGGCCCGTTGCCATGCCATTGGAGAGCGGGCGGTGCGAAGCGGCACTCGGGGCCTCCATACCGACGCTGGTGGGGTGTTTCTAAGCAATCTCCACATGGTGATGGTTTTGGTGATTGCGCTTTTTAGATAAATATCTAATCGGTTTTTTTGCCAGTGATTTTGCTGCTGCTGCTGCTGCTGCAACAATTGGTCCGCCATTTACCCACAGTCTTACTACTAACCGTCCAAGACACCTTATATTTATAATACAGTAAGATTTATACATGATCAGAACTAAACGTTTATATTTTTCCATAATGCAAGGATCTATCTCCACTAGCGAAGCACGGGCGACGGCTGGTCGGATTCGCTGCTGTCGAAACGGGAGTCGAACGGGCCGTCGGTCAGCGGAGGCAGAGTCCGTTCGAGGGCTTCGTTTCGGTGGAGTTGGCGTTCTCTATGGGTGTCTACTGCTGCTGCTTCGTGGACAAAGTGCTCGTTGACGCCCGCGGTGTCGTTGACCAATCTGTTGGCGAGCAAGTCCGACGACGAGTTGTTGTTGTTGACCTGGAAAGACGAGGGTCCGCGCGGCTTCAACACCACGGTGGCGGCCCGCGAGGGGAGCTTCTCAAAGAACACCGGGGTGGTCAACTGTTTGGCCAAGTTGTCCAAGGACCTGTCGCCGGCGATGCTGACGTTGTTGGAGCTGACGTTGCTGGACGAGGCCACGTCGGTGTTGTTGGGCTGCGGAGGCGAGTACTCCTGCAAGTTGGTGGAGGAAGAGGGGTTGGTGTTTTGGCTGGAGGGCAAAACAGGAATGAAGGAGTCGTAAAAGTCGTAAGCAGAGCCCGATTTCAGATGGGTGGTGTTGCGGTTGGAGAAGCTGGGCGAGGTGCCGCCGCCGCCGCGGGGGTTTGCCGGAGGCAACAAGTGTGCGGTGTGGGAGAGCTGGTCGACGGTGTTGGTGGATGAAGAGGACCCGTTGGACGAAAAGTAGGGCTTATCGGCGGCGGATTCGCCTTGGTGGGTGGTGGTGGATGTGGAGCGGTTGGGGTCGATGAGGCCGGGGAGATGGGCGCGGACCGCGGGGTTCACGGGCTGGTTCTGGTATGGCCGGTGGAGTTCTTGTTCGAACTGGTCGAACGAGGCGTTATCTCGCAAGCCCACGTCGATCTCGGTCTCCATCAAGTCTTCCTTCTTTTGTTTGCGCTGGTTCCGGATCCATAGTATTGCCACAAACGTCAAGATTACAAACGAAGGGATGCCTACCGCCAAGCCGACGGTGAGACCTTGGGAGCCAGTCATGGTACAGACAGGGACGGAGTGTTTTTTGTGGGGTTTGGTCTATCAAATCTCTTGCGGATCACACCCTGGAGCAGACTAAAAACGGGCAGGGGACGGGGACGGGGACGGGGATGCAAGTAAGACACAAGGGCCGGGAGCTTGAAGACGTAAAGAGACAGTTCCTCGGACGGTGCTCACAAAGTACTCACACACTGGACGAAGTGTAGATGATGCTAGGAATAACGAATAGGTTGGCCGTTTTCGAGAAATGCCGCTGGTTGTCGAACCCTATTTTAAGAGTCTCAAGTCTCAACAGAAAATTTTTTTGGATTGCTTAATACGGTAATCCGGGGGGGTTTTTGCACAGATCCGGTACGCTTACAGTCGAGGGCAGTTTTAACTAGTTTCTCAGTAGGAGTGGACAGAGATACGAGGGACGGGGCAGCAAAGTACCGAGGGGAGTTTGCCTTTGCGGGAGATGGGACGGTGAAACAGCAACGAATCCTCTCTCCACCACCAACGACAACAACACCCTTTTCTGCCAGCTGCCAAACTTTGGGCCGATTCCCGCGGAATGGTTCGTTTTCCGCCACGGCCCGTTTCCCTGGCCCCAGCGTTGTAATCTTGTTGCGGCATCGTGGGGGCCGCGGGCCCCTTTCGTAGTTGCACGATAAAAGGTACTAATCTATGGTTGCGAACATTGCTTGTTACGAACTATAAAAAGAACAAGGCGGGAACCATCTTGTTTGTTTGTTTGGGGCCATCGCCAAAAGGCAGGGGTTTTCTATATTACAACCGGTGGCCAAACGGTGGCTTTAGAGCAAGCAGGGAGCTGCAGCTACCGACGGACGGATGGTTTGTGGCTATGCATCTGCTATTTATATCCGCGTTATATTATCAAAACAGATCCCCTATTCCAGATGATAATTCAGTCTTGGGTGCAGGAAACCACACTCACTTCCTCCGCAAACACAAACACACTGGGCTTGCCCTGCGGAGTCAGATCAATCGTAGTGAGGTGGCCAAGAAAATTCGGCAATCGACCATGCTTTGGTTTGCGGCCCTCCACAACAATGTTTTTGTATGCATTGGTATGCTGTAGCTAAAACACAACAATTATGGGCAGAAGAAAGCCAGAATCACAAACGAGATGAGAACAGAAACTTCTACACAGAGACTCAAACACAAAACGATCTCACCATTAAATTTCCTAGAATGAGCGAAACCTCCAATAGGCGTGTAGGCAAGTCGTGTAGGTTAGTCTGGTGGTTTGCCTGTTTATACTCGAGGCATTGATTCTGTACGGCCTAAGCAAGGGTGCAAGGGTCCATTTTGCACCCATTGACAGAGAACTCTTGCAAAGAGTGGAAAAGAATATCCTTGTAGCCACAGAGCTAAAATCAGGATCTCAGCAAGTAGTACCAGGCAAGAAGGCTTAGGAGAAACCGTGGCCGTTGGTGAACAAGTACGATATCTTGTCCAAGAGAAGGCTGGAGATCATAAATGCTACACATACCTTGAAGTATCCCAGTCACTTTGACAATAAAAACCTACAGAAGGATATAGGTGACGAGAGCTTGACGTTGTCTACGGAAGGGTTGGTATTGAGCACTCACAACTTGGAATGTGCATAGGCCAAAAGAGATATCTTGAAGTTGAAAATCGGCCATTACTTCTCGTTCTGGACCGAGGAAACAAGAGTCATAGTTGCTACTGGACTGATTTTTAGTATTTTTTGATTCTTATATTTTGACACTGGGACATCTTACAACTTGGTTAAATCTCTGAAAAGAAAGTCTTGTTACCTTCCGTTGATTTGCTGAAACAGGGCAGGAATGGGAATAATCAATAAGCATCACATACAAAAATTACTGTAGAACTTGCTTCATAAGGTGGAGCGAAATTTTGCAGCGTTTTGCAGGGGTATTTTTTTGTACCAATTGCAATGGCTATGAATAATTATGCGGGTGGCGTTACTAGTGTGAAAGTTTTCTAGATTACAGACATTGGTTCATTTGAACAAGGCTTGAGACATGGGAATGATTAAAAGTGAACGGTGGAATATGTATAAGAAGAAGAGAAGGAAAGAAAGAAAGAAACGTAAAAAGAAAGAAAATACAGGCAGATTTCACCGATTATCTTCTTTTATCTATTCTTTCTACATACCCGAGAACTTGTTTCTGTGTTGCGTTTCAAAGCTCTCATAAAACCTTGCACTGCTTTTCCGCCTTTCGTCGCATCGCCAAATGGCTGCGAAAATGTTTCTGTGTTATGCTGTAGGTGGGCTTAAAAAGAGCTGTAATTGTAAACTAGAAAAATTTCCCATACATACAACTCTTCTTTTCAAACTATACAACCCCCCCAAGCTAAAATTACGCTACAATGATTATTCCTAGCATTAACAACTCTGATTTTAAACTGCTCTTCAAGGACATTTACCAGAGATCGCGCTTCCAGCCCTCTTTCTCCAACTGGAATTGGACACAGAACCATTTTGGGTTCAGTCTCCACAGATCGGGCAACAAGAACAAGTCTAATAACACAAACTTCAGGGCCTTCTTGAGGGACCTTTTCCAGAAGCTTAAGTTTCCCCGGTTCAAGAAACCGGCTCCCCAAGAGACTGGGGCCACCTCGACCACTAGCACCACCCCTTCTCCTGCTGTTATTCCTAGAAGCAAGTTTTTTAGCGACTACCAGCTTAATCAGGGTCTCTTCAACATCTATATGGACTTTGACGAAAGTGCAAGCGAATGTACGTTGTTGAGTTCGATTGAGGAGGAAAAGTTGAAACAACTGCATGAACTGAGCCCAACTGTCGTCGGCAGTGGTGTTCTTGACGAAACAGCATCTGAACACATTAGCATTTACCAAGAGCAGGTTTGCCCCCCTTCAGCATACACCGTGGACACACTTGTGTGGAACAATACTCTCTACAAGACTAGATCGATTGCAGAGTTGTATGAGTTCCCCTTCTTCACATATCCAATGGTCGAGTTTGAGTACCGATTCCCTTTTGATATCTATCCTCAGGTCGAGTCACAACTTAGATTCCCATTCCATGTATATCCTACGGTCGAAGTTTGAGGATCTGGCAAATAACGGTGCAACATAGCATTTTTATATACAACAATAATCTCTCATCAACAGTAGACAACGGGTTTCTATATACAAGTTTAGATAATAAAGTCAATTTTGGGGTCCTTGGTTAAGTCGAATTCCTTCCCGTCGATGACCAACAAGAAGTGGTGGACAACAAATGGATGTTGTTTCGATTCTCTGGTGGCCTTCAACTTAACGGTACCACCAGTACGATCACCTTTTACATCAAAAGAGATATCAATATCACCCTTGACGGTGTTCAAGGGACCGGAAATCCACGGCCACGAGCTCTTGTAGTCGATTCCGCCGCCGAGCTGCTGTTTGGAGATCTCGGAACGTCTCAAGAAGAAGAGCGACGACGTGATGATTGGCGATCTTGTTTTCTCGTAGTTAAAAGTGATAATACACGAGATAGCAACGCCAAGACCGTATACAACAAAGTAATTTCTGTTCTGCTTCTGTTTGGCAAATGGATCGGGCAACTCCCTGTCCAACGTCACGGGTGGCTGGTATGATTCAGAAGGCTCCTCAAGTTTGATATGTTTGGGGGCACTTGTTTGGTTAAAACGAACCAATGGCATGGCAGCCCGAGAAACTCCACCCACAAAGGGAAGTCTAGGGCTCAAGGTGCGTACAGCGGTCCTAAACATGGTTGGTGAAGAAAGTATGGTGATTGAAAAATTGAATGTTCACATTAAAAAAACGATTATTCTGCACACAACTGTAACGAAGCTATCTTGTTATTAATTGCCATGGACAGGGTAACGGGTGCATGTTCGGTGGATAAGGTCTCCGGGATGGTATCTGTCCGGGAGGATCTTACGCCGCTGACGTTGGAATGGACGGCGATCGAACAGACGAGAAAGATATCGATACCGTTGAACACATTGAGCAACTTGCAAGCGACGAAGGAAGGGTCACCCAAGATGATTCTCCGGGTGGTGTACCGTGAAGGGGGTGAAGATAAGAACATCAAGTTGATATTCACCAATAGACCCACCATGAATAGCATTAAGGACTCGTTACAGACAATAGTTGCCAGACAAAGAACCGTCATCAAAGACAGTCCTACTCCATCTGCCGACACCGAGAGCCGTTCTGCCACGCCGGGGAGAGACAGTTCCACACCTAATCCAACACCATCTGCATCATCAACTACTTTTAACGACGAGGATTCGTTGACGGATGCGGCTCTCTTGAAGAACCTCCAGCTACAACAGAATCTCCTTTTGGAGGACCGTAACCTTCGTAACGTGTTTACGCAGTCGGTGATGAACTTCAAGCTTTCTCCGTCTGTGTTTTGGGCGACAAGATTGAACCAGTTGAGGACATACGCCTTGACTATTTCTCAGCATAGAGGGCCATATAACGTCCTCTCCACCATCCGTCCGGTGGCCACTTCTGATAACCAGGTCAACGTCAACGTGACCCGTGACACAATCAATGAAATATTTGATACATATCCAACCGTCAAAAAGGCTTTCACCGATCTTGTCCCTGTTAAGTTTAGTGAGGGTGAATTCTGGTCGAGATTTTTCAACTCGAAGCTCTTTAGAAGATTGAGAGGCGACAAGATCAATACTTCCAACAACAGAGGAGACGTTGTCTTGGATAAGTACTTATACATTGATCAAGAATACGCTGAGAAGGGCGAACTGGTGCTGTCAGAGCCCGTCGGTCCTATCAACAAGTTTATCGATATCCAGGGAAATGAAGAGGATAACTCGCAGAAATTGGGAAATAGACCTGACATAACAATGAGATACGACGATGGCCAGTTACTTGATTCTTCATCATCATTGCTTCCGGGATCCCTGAAGTCTGGAAGCTCAGGAAAGCAAGAAAACGAAATGATGATTTTGATGAAGAACATGAACAAGTTATCTTCCAAAATGGTGAGTTTGAGTAACTCACAACAGTTCAACCAACAAAGTAGTGGCACTAAGAAGCGAGATGACTTATCCACGGCCGAAATCCTAGGATTTGAGGACGAGTTGGACTTGCACGATTTACGAGAAGTGGAAGAATCCAAGTTTATCAAGTTGAACATCGACACCCAGATACAGCATAAAAAGGCGAGGAATGACAATTCTAGCGTAACCATTGCAACTTCCAGCAATGTAGATCCACAGGAATTGGTCAAGTTCTACTCTAAAAGTCAATTTCAGCCGGGAGGCAACGGGGTAGATTTGACAGATACATATAAAAACAAGAAAGAGGACATAGAGCAGAGTTTCAACGAAACAACATCTTTGATTAAACAGAACTTTAGAACTTTCAAGCTCATCAACCGAGAAGCCAACGATGCCAATACTAACAACTTGGTCCCCGAATCAGTCATACAAGAAATCATCACGTACAACATGACTATTGTCGAGTTTCTCTCTCATTTCTGGAAAATATATCTCCACGGTAACAACCCGGGACAGCTCAAGAAAATCTACGTTACGTTGAAGAACTGCCGCAACGATTTGACTGCATTGAAAGAGAGAAGCCTTCGTCAGTTGCAGGAAATCGATCTCATAAAGAACAACGAGAAACTCCAGGATAAAATCGAGCGCGACTTCCAGAGTTGCATTGATCCCATGGAAATTGCTCTTGACAAGGCATGCACCACCTATGTCGATGCTGTCAAGGCAGAACAGGCCCAGGAATTGAATGGTAATGGCAAACGGCCGTTGGAAGCGTAGTGCAGGATATGTCTGGTTTACCTGCAGTCCGCGGAAAATCGGTGCGATGCTCTTCTCTACAAATAAGTAATTGATTTCAATAAACTCACAACGACCATAGAATACAATGTCCAAAAAGAGTAAGTAGATATCAAACCATGGTAGACTGACACATATACTAACGTGATAGTTTCCAAGCGAAGCAGAGCCGCCAGACGGGGACTTATTGTCGAAGAAGGCGAAGCCAAAGAGTTGGCTTCGGTGCCCAAGGGCGAAAACGACTCGGTGAAGAAGTCGATTATCCGTACCACGATCAAGAACGAATCGTTATTGAATAAGAAGTTGGAAAACCTGAGGGTGAAAAAGGCCAACAAGAAGAAAACCAGTTCATTGAAGCACAAATTCGAAAGATCTGAGAAGTTGAGCGGAGTGTTGACTTCCAAGATAGAACAGAGTATTGCCAGAGCCAAGTACGTGCAAAACGCAAGAAAGGCCGGATGGGACCAAATCAACAAGAGCATTACTATAAAGAATTTATTTGACGAGAATGACCAGGAAGAAGTGACTGAACCTACCGAAGCCGATCTCGAACGCGAGCAGGAAGATAATTACGTCAGAGAATTCTTTGGAAAGCCCGAAGAACAGGAACAAGAACAAAAGCCAGTCTTGAGCAACAACAAGTTTGCCTTATTGGACGAAGCTGAGGCCTAGGAAACGACATTTCTTTGTATATTAGAATGGAATAGATGAGTAGTTTAAAGTGAAAAGTCGCACGCGCACGACCATGGTAATTTATCACCTAGATTTTGATCCAAGTAATCTGATTCCACCCTCCCCAACATCAGTTTATCCGGCCATTATGAAGTGGTTGGTATATCTTGTTCCAGTAGCATCGGCCATTGCTGCTTTTGACCACTCAAAACTTGACAAATCGTCGTTTTTTGAACAGTTTGATTACGATTCGTTGGCCCAATCGCCATGGATACCTTCCGACTCTAAGAAATTCGACGAAGGAAGAGGAGAAGAGGTAGCTTACAAAGGCCAATGGAGCATTGAACCTTCGTTTATGTATCCTGGTGACACTGCCAAGAAGGGATTGGTGATCAAGTCGAGAGCTGCCCATTATGCCATTGCACATAAGCTCAAGACTCCATTCAACAATACCGATAAAGATCTTGTGCTCCAGTACGAAGTTAAACTTCAGGATGGATTGAAGTGCGGTGGTGCATACATCAAGTTGTTGGATGCCGATTCGGACTACACATCTTTCAATTCTGACACACCATTCCAGATTATGTTTGGACCAGATATTTGCGGCTCCAACAACAAGGTACACTTCATTATCAACAGAGAGAGTCCCGTGGACGGGACCATTGGTCAGAAAAATTTGAGAACTGCCCCAATGGGCAGAACCGGCCAACTCTCTACGTTGTACACGTTGATTTTGAAGAACAACAATGATTTGGAATTAAGAATCAACGGTGAAACCGCCAAGGCAGGCAATCTCGTCACTACACCCCACTTCTTGGAACCTAAATTGAATCCTGTCGAAGAGATTGTAGATGTCAAAGACACCAAACCACTTGACTGGGATGAGAGGGAATACATTCCCGACCCCAACGCCAAGAAGCCAGAAGACTACGAATTGAAGCATGTGTGGACGCAGATTCCCGATACCAATGCCGTGAAACCAAAAGATTGGAACGAAGACGAAGATGCCTTGATTGAGGACCCCAACGCTTCGAGACCAGAATTCTGGGACGACGAAGAAGATGGCATTTGGCTTGCACCCGAGATCCGCAACCCCAAATGTCAAGGAATCTCCGGCTGTGGCAAGTGGAGGCCCCCCAAGATCCACAACCCTCACTACATAGGACCATGGCTTGCTCCTACGATTGAAAACCCCAAATTTAAAGGCGAATGGACACCCAGAAACATT
Organism: Teunomyces kruisii; assembly: GCA_003706535.2. Classification (NCBI taxonomy): domain Eukaryota; kingdom Fungi; phylum Ascomycota; class Pichiomycetes; order Serinales; family Debaryomycetaceae; genus Teunomyces; species Teunomyces kruisii. Next base: position 98,330 of record PPLR02000020.1, read on the forward strand.
CCCAACCCGGCCTTCTACGACGACACCAAACCTTCCAACTTGAACAAAGTCATTGGTGCTATTGCGTTTGAGTTGTGGAGTATGGAAAGCAACATTTTGTTTGATAACATTTACTTGGGCCACTCCATTGCCGAAGCAGAGTTGATTGGGAACTCAACATGGAAACCCAAGTACGAGCTTGAAGCCGTCAATCGAGAAGAAAACAAACCCAAGGTCAAACACGAGCCAGTATTGCCACCACCCAACTTTGACCAATTAATGGCCGACAAACATCAGTACTCGGTCACCCAATTCTACGAGTTTATCAAGATCTTTTTGTGGAAACAGTACTTGGAATCGAAAGACTTTGTGTTTGAATTTATGCAGAACCCCGTCGATTTGATTGTGGACCATCCCATCAAGTTTTCCATTTACTGCGGAGGGTTTGTCATCTTGTTTACTATAGTTTTCGGTGCCTGGGGGGTGTTGCTATTTGTGGTTTCGAACGCATTCAGTTCCAGCAGCAATCATTCTCAAGTACCTGCCAAAAAGCCGTTTGTGGATGGCGAAAAAATCATGGTTAAAAACAGATACGCCACTGTAAATGACGAGGAAGTAGTGGAAGCAGAACTAGCCACCACTTCTGCCAGGGAAGCCTCGACGGCAGTGAAGAGAAAATGATGGTGTTGCAGCCAAATGTTGCCGTTTTGGTTTTGTGTAACGAAAGGAAGCCCTTTCCCCAGCCCATTTTAATGACAAGAAATTAAGTAGAAACACATAACGGGAGTTAGAGAGTAAAAACAATGAACGAAAGCACACCGTTGTTGCTGAACCAGCCGAAACGGAGAAGTCCCAAGTACTTTGTGATAGGAACACTAATAGTCGCAGTATTCTTTTGGTTCCAAATGAGAGACGCATTGCACCAGCAGGCACCGCAGCAGCACCAGGGCCCCCAGAAGGTACGCATATACACCAACAACATCCGGTACGATAACCGGGGCCGTCGGGACGTGGGAGAGAAGCCGTGGGAAACGCGGTCTGTCCAGGTGATCAATTCGATTGACTTCAACACGGGGCTGGGCCACGCCAATGTAGTGTGTTTGCAGGAAGTGTTGCACCACCAGCTCGTAGAGATCGTCAACGGGTTGAACGACAACTCCCCAGGAGACGAATGGGCATACTATGGCGTGGGCCGTACCGATGGCAAGCAACAGGGAGAGTATGCGCCCATCTTGTACAAGACCAACGAGTGGAAGCTTGTGGAAAACAGAACGTTCTGGCTCAGCGAAACCCCCGATATCCCTAGTCGGGGATGGGATGCGGCATTGGAACGCATAGTAACAATGGTGTCGATCGAGTCCCGGACAAACCCCCTAATCACCATCAATGTGTTCAACACACACTTTGACCATCGGGGCCAGCAGGCCCGCAAACAATCGGCGCTTTTGATTGTAGATAAGATGGACAACTACAATGATTGGCCGTCGTTTCTCTGCGGGGACTTCAATACCGAACCCACCGATGAGCCATACGCCGTTCTCGAAGCTGCCGGATACAAAGATAGCCGTACTTTGATCGACCCGAGATTCTCCTACGGAAGCAACTCAACGTTTTCGGGCTTCGATAGGAGCGGAGAAGTCAACACGATAATCGATTACATCTGGACCCCACACTTTACCGTTCCTAGCAAGTTAGACTTAGGCGGAGCAAGCGCCTCCAACCGGAGATTTGCCATTGTTTTGCGCCATTTTGGGATCTTGGAGAACTTTTATCGGGGCTACCACTTTCTGGACCATCGTCCCGTGGTTGCGGATTATGACGTATTGACGACGAGCGACAGCGACAAGAAAAACTAGGTGTAAATGACAAGACATTTTTTTTAGTTTTGGGGGAAGAGGCGGCTGTCAACTAACGCCGGGATTAGAATGGCATATTAGTTTAGTTACAACCCCAGGACTTGGCAATACAGTCAACTGGTTCCCTTTTGGTGTAGAAATACATACACATCCACTTATCAAACACTCGACGGACTGCTGCATTAGGCCAGCAAGACCGTTATCTCCACTTCCTCCGCACTTTTTATTCCCTCCCCAGATTTAGCAGTGGTGGGCAAAAAAATATCCTGGGTCAGGTAAGTCAGTGGTTTGGATTCAACCCCACAAACTTTATTAAAAAAAAAATATGTATACCCGGGATTTACGTGTCAGCTTATGTACAGGCCCAGTATATGGGGCGATCCGGCCCCCCATTTTTTATTGGTAAGTAATTCCGTAGTCGCCCTGCTATTCATATAGGCAGATTTCGAGGGACATTAAATGTAAAGAAAAAGAAACGCTGTTTGCGGGGTCGTTTACCAAAGTGAGACATCCAACAGGAAGAAGGCAAAGTAGCACCAGTCTGTGCTTTGGAGGGATAATGTTAGACACTCGCTGTAGTTTCGCCTCTCTCCACCCGTAGACCACGCGCTGGGAGAGTACCGGGCTGGAGTCCGGTCTCATCGCACGCCAAACTTGACTTTTTTTGACGGAGGGGCTGAAATGTGGGGCAGCCCGTGGGAAAAACGCGGGACCAAGTGAGTTCGGAGAAAAAGAGGCACATCTCTCCCCTCGCCATCGTCTTCTACCACAGCCAGTTTTTGCGGTGTTTCCATTGTTTAAGCACTCTGTTCCGCAAAACTATTGCCCCTCTCCGATATTTTTAAGGGCGGGACCCGGAGAACTGTTGAATAATATAGGCGATTCTGCTTACGTACGCTAATTTCATCCTAGCAAAAACTCCGACACCGCTGCACATCGCCAACCAATCAAATGTTACGGAGTTGCTACGGCAAAATTTGAATCGGTTAGTTATTGCCCGGAGAAAATATCGTGACAACACGTATCGTGACCGCGCGATTGCAACTCCATTTTTTTTATTGTTTGGTACGAATTAGTCACGTCCAGCCCCGTGTGAGTCAATGGTCCCCCCCAGATATTTACCCGTGGCAACTTAATTAGAGTTAGAATTAGACAATATTTCTGGTTAAGCTCACAAAATTCCGCCGCCGTTCTAACTTTCTACTAGGGCGTTACTGGCTCATCTCTACCGCCGCCCCAATCAAATCTTCCCAATCCTGCACTCCCGGAACCAATCTCCCCGCAATTTGCTCGCTACGACCTTTTCGGAGCTGGAAGTGGGGGAGGGGGTGATGTCTTTTGTGCAACGAATTTTTTATGTGTTGATATTTTTAAACTAGTTTACATTGATTTTTTTTTATTTTTTTTTTGGGGTGCTTCAAACAACGCCCTAGTACCTAGGAGGTATAAATTGAACAGTAAATTCGTGTAATATTCAAGCTTGTAATATTTCTATTAGGTCTCACATTTCTACTACATCAAGATGCCAGACACTAGATCTCTTCACTCGGTTTACACCACCGAAGAAGCCATCGAGCACAACAAACATATTATCCAACCTCCCAAATTTACCTCAAAGGCCATCAAGGGATATTTTGCTACCAGATTCTCGTCCCTCTTTGTTCCTGAGTCCGAATTAAAGCAATACTCATGGCAGGAAATTTTCAACCCATTTGCTTCCCTTAAGGAAGTCAACCGCAAACAATGGAACTTTTTCGCTCTTGGTTTGTGTGCCTGGACTTGGGATGCTTTCGATTTCTTCACCACCTCCCTTAACGTTACTGCTATCGCCAAAGATTTACACGTCACTGTCAAGGACATCACCTGGGGTATTACCTTGGTTCTTATGTTGAGAACTGTCGGTGCTCTTATTTTCGGTATGTGGGGTGACACTGGTGGAAGAAAGTACCCATATATGCTCAACTTGTCGTTATTGATTGTTATTCAAATTGGTACCGGGTTTGTCACTACTTACAAACAATTCTTGGGTGTCAGAGCTTGTTTCGGGGTTGCCATGGGAGGGTTGTACGGTATTTGTGCCGCTGAAGCCCTTGGTGACGCTCCTAAAAAGGCTAGAGGTATTATGTCCGGTATTTTCCAAGAAGGTTACGCCCTTGGTTACCTTTTGGCAGTTGTCTTCCAAAGAGCTCTTGCTGACACCACCAAGAAGGGTTGGAGATCGGTCTTCTGGTTCTCTGCTGGCCCTCCAGTTATTTTCATTGCCTGGAGATTCTTCACTCCAGAAACCGACTCTTTCTTGAGACAAAAAGAAAGAATCCAAGAAAACAGTGCCCAGAAGCAATCTTCCAAGTTCCAAGAATTCAAGTCCCAAGCTAGAAAGGCCCTCAAATCTTACTGGTTGATCATGGTCTACTTGGTCATCATGATGTCTGGTTTCAACTTCATGTCGCACGGTTCTCAAGATTTGTACCCAACCATGTTGACTAACCAATACAGATACAGTGCAGACAGATCCACCGTTACCAACTCTGTTGCCAACTTGGGTGCTATTGCTGGTGGTATGGTTTTTGGTCACTTCTCCACCTTCATCGGTAGAAGATTGTCAATTCTTATCGCTTGTGTTTTGGGTGGTGCTATGATTTACCCATGGGCTTTTATTAGTGGATCCGGTGTCAATGCCGGTGTTTTCTTCCTTCAATTTGGTGTCCAAGGTGCTTGGGGTGTTATCCCAATTCACTTGAACGAGTTGTCCCCACCACAATTCAGATCGTTCGTTACCGGTGTTGCTTACCAATTGGGTAACTTGTGTTCTTCTGCATCTTCTACTATCGAAGCCACCATTGGTGAAAGATTCCCATTGAAGGGTGTTAACGGAAAGCCTGGCACTTACAACTACGGTAAGACCATGGCCATCTTTATTGGATGTGTCTTTACTTTCGTCATGATTGTTGTGTTTTTGGGTCCAGAAAACAGAGGTGCCGACTTGGGTATTGAAAGAGATGATGTTTATGACGAAGATGGATTGTTGGAAGAAGATGAAGAGTTGGAGTTGGAAGAAAGAAAGAAGTCTATTGAAGAGTCTTCGATCATAGAAAAGCCCCAGGCCGGACATGTCGAGTCGTCCGCTTAAAATGATGATGAGCCATTTTGTTCATTTTAAGTTCCTGTTAACGAATAATTATTTAGTTCTTCGATCCTACGTTTTAAATAAAGATGTTATTTTTCAAATCTAATTTTTTGAAATGTTTATGATACTTTTTTTTGATTCATTTTGCTGCAAAAATTATTTGGTGCATGGTGCGGCTGCACGTTTTGACACCTGTCAAAAGAAAAGTCTAATAAATGACGATAAATATTTTTCTATGTATAATATACAACTATAGTTACAGGTTTATCTAATGTACAATGTCTTTGTCTCGCTCACTCCACTCCTTTTTTTGCGGAACCGAAGGATCTTCTTGAAGAGATCGTCGTAATCACACTCGATTTCACTGATGAACTCATCCAAGATAGATTTGTCTCTGATATATCTATCACAGTCGGTGGCTATGCTAAACTTGTCGGGCTCATTACATTCCTGACATAAACGGTTGACAAAATCAATGACGGATTTCCGTTCGGTGAACGTTTGGATGTCAATGTTGTCCTTGATCCACGACGTGCCCCACCTTGCTACCCTCGTCTCGATGGACGGCTCACTGTGGTACCATTCCTCCAAGATCTCGTGAACAGTGACCACATCATCGTTTAATTCGATTTTGGGAATGTCCGACGTCTGCTGGATGGATTGCTGGAATTGTTCCATGGACACCTTGATCAGCAGTTGCAAGGACTCAGCAAGTTCCAGAGCAATTTGTGGGTGCTGCAGGTACATCTCCAGGCACTTTTGGTGAATGATAAAGTTAACCTGGCTGCGTAGCGCCACGAATGAGTCTTGGACAAACGTCTTGAATGTATTTTTGGTGTCAGTCTCTAACTCTGGGACTGCCGAGGGTGGCGTAGGAGGCGATGGTGGCTGAGGAGTAGATTCAGCACTTCTTTCAGAATCAGTGATAATCTGCTTGCTTCTAGATTTGGGTAACCGGCCGGTTTCCTTGTAAATCAAGTAGTTAATCGCGATATTTCTGTTGGGAATCTCCTTGTTCTTGAGGTGATACACCAAAAAGTTGATCTCCTGCAACTTGGAAAACGCCGGGTCCATTTTACGCAACCGAATCACCGGTTTGTCAGAGGAACTGATGGCAAACTGCTCTTCATAAAACTCTTTCATCAATTCTCCCGTGACAAAAAAATTGTCAAGTCCCTTCTTGCAACAGAATCGGATATAGTGCTTGAAGGTAGTGATGTAGCGCTTCCTGGTTTCAAATCCTAGCGATAAGAGGCGAGCCTTGGCATCAGGGTTGGTCAACACTTCCTCATCGAACTTCTTGAACATATGGATAACGTCTTCGGTGTCCTTACTCATGATCCGCTTGTTGATTTTGATATTGTCTCTGTCGACACGGTACTTTCTTTTCTGACGGGGCTTGGCCTCCTCCTCCTCCTCCTCTTCATCGTCGTCTTCGTCTTCGCCCTTGTTTCCCTCCGACATCGAAGCGTCTTCGGCGGCATCAAGCAACGACGCGAAGGGCGTTTTCATTTCTTCCAAATCTTGAGAAATGATCGAGGTGATGGGGATTCTTCCGTTGGCACGTCTAACGGACGGTGGCGATGGCGACAGTTCTGTCTTGAAAGCTCTTCTTTTGCGGCCCTTTTTTATGTGGCCGTGGCCGATCTCAACTTTTGCAATCTGGTCAAGATCGGCGTCTTCGCTCGAAGACTCGACGCCGGTGCCAGATGTCGCTTGGATGGCTTCCTTGGTGTCAAGTTCGCCATTCTCTGCTCGTGAACTTGACCGTGTAGCGACCATGTTGTGTAGTTTCTAGATCACTGAAAGGTTTGCGTTGAGATCAATTTTTTTCTTCTATTTGAAAATTTTTAAACCCCCAAAAATGGTGGAATTGAATTAGAGTTCCAGAAACAGGTTTTGAACAACTCCCACAAGCTAGAGGCAAAATGTGTACTACAAAACAACACGATAAGATTGTACCTGGAGTTGTTGGGAGTGTTGTATTCAAAAAACCGTTGTAGAAGGCCAACCAAAAAGGACACCACGGTGATCTTTTGAATTGAAAATTGCCACGTTGGAATGTGTCAATCGGACAAAACGGCCCAAACAGCCGAGGATTCGAAGTACCAACCTGTCTGACACGACATTTGCGTGTTGTCAGCTTGTTATTCGGCACAAATCGGCTGCAAATGGCCATGCGATGCGATGAGCCTCTCCCCCAGACAAATGCGCACGAGACACAAATACAAATGATTAAAACGGGTCCAGCAGTATTTATTACAAGTGGTTTTGAAGAAGTAAAAGAGGGATCTATTTATGGTCGTAGTAATCATCAAGTGAAGGCAGCCAGCGACAGAGGGATGCAAATAAAGAATACGGAGCGTGTTGCAGACCGGCCACCTTCTCCGCATGTATTAGGCGTGTTTGGCCTTTTCTCGCAAGAGCTTGAGCTCGTTATCGCTCTTTTGGCTTCCCTTCTCGATGATTAGGTTGCGAAGCAACTTGTTTTCCATTTCCAACTGTTGGACCTTGCTCTCGAAGTTCTTGATCAAGTCGTTCAACGACAAGAGTTGGTTTTCCATCTGCTTTTCCTTGAGCTTCTTCTTGATGCGGAAGCGGGCGGAAGCAGCCGTGTTGCGACGTCGTTTATCGACCTCCGAAGCCGGGTGTGACAACGACGACACCGACGACGGCGTGTTGTGGTCTTCCACCGGACTCAAGTTGAATGTGGACGTGGTGGCGGTGGACGATGTCGACGACGTGCTGCCGTGGTGGTGGAACGAGTCCTGGCTTATCGACGGGAGCAAATTGTGTTGTCTCACAGGCGAGTCAAAAAACTCGATGTTGTGTTGGCTGGGTAAGTGGGGCACCACGTTAAGCGCAGCAGCGCCCGGGATGGTGTTCCCCAAACTGGCCTGGTGCTGGGCAATCAATGCACTGAGTAGATCTATCTGGTTTTGCGACAAACCCGCGGAAACGAGCGACGATTTGGCACCGGGAGGAACTGGGAACTTTGGCAAGTTTGATACGTTCAAGTTGTTCAAGAAGTCGGACGGGGTTTCTTCGGCGGTGGGAGGATCCAAGTCCAAGCTGGCGAGGTGTGGGTCCTGTTTGATTTTTATTTCGTTATTGTTGTTGGAGCTATTGTTATTGTTATTGTTATTGTTGTGGTGAAGGTTGTGGTGGTGGTCGTTATCGTTGTCATGGAAGTCATCACCGTGGTGTTTAGGCTTGTCTTCGTCTGGGAATATGAAAGAGTCGTCGGCGAACGCGGCCAAATCGATAGAGAGCTGGCCGTCCATGTCCAAGTTGGGCGTCAATTCGCCCGTGGATGTGTTTGTCATGAAGTTATCAATGTATACGAGCTGTTCTAGAAGCGCCGAGGAGGTAGTGTTATCGTTCATGGTGTAGGGTAGATTTCTCACGTGGGCTTAGACATATAATTGGGCAGGTCTAGATGTAGCGTCAGGCACAAGGAAAGGTGTCAAAAAGTATGTATGGTGCTCCAGATTATATATACCTTCCGCCAGATAGCCACAGGTATGGTATATAGGGTCCTTGATCGGGATGTTTGATTATCTGGTATTGTAATCACACTGATAATGTCATATCACGTGGATGTTTCCCAAATCACGTTGGTATGAGAAATTGTGGTTGCGGAATCCTGCACCTGGGCCCATGTGGATGGTCGCACCAAAACAAGGTTTTGCAGAGAAATTCCAATTATCCAGTTTTCAGTTTTCGGTGCAACCTAGATAACTAAAGTTTGCGATGGCGGTCCTGAGGTTACATATTTGCGGCTGGGGGATTCCGCATGGCAAACGGCGGGTTATTGTTGCCTACGTTACTACTATGCAATTCTCGGTATAAAAGTATATTATCACCCTGCGACCAGCGCAGCTATATAAAGGACCGTGTCGTTATATCATCTGATTTCACCAAGCGCACATGGCATCGTAAGATATTAACCCCTACCCACCCAAAAAAATTCCGGGATGAATGGATGGTACATCCAAGCCAAACCCCGGATACTGGTTTTTTTTTATGGATATATGGATTTAGTGCTTCTTGGAGGCTACAGCCAAGGGCGATTGGTTGGTGACCTTGAGTCTATACTCGGCAAACGAGCGGAACGAGTCGCCGTTGGTGGGCTTCCATCTGGAAGCCGGGTTTGCACCCGTCGTGGCGACGTTGTGGGGCTTGATGGTCTTGATGAATTGGGTCACCAGTTCTTTCTTGAATGCAACTCTGGAAAAGGTCGAAAATGCTCTCATTGTTGTGTTGGGCTCGGTGCAAAGGGAGACCCGGCTCCGCAAAAGTGGCGAGCACCACCGACGTATTTATACCGTCGAGCCATATGCCACCATCCGGTGGTGTGATTGTGGAAGTAAATCACCGTTCCTGCACCTCCACAACGGCCCGGCTTTATCAGACCAATCGGTAGCCGCCAATGCGCGCGGGCCGCCGATTCCTTCCTGCCATACATTTTTTTACGTAACGCGATGGAAAATAACATCCGTTCGGGGTTACGTTACATTTTCTTGGACAATCTTCACAGGCCGCGACAAAATTTTCCACCCTTAATAAATTGCTCGGGCAAATAATATTGTGTCCTACGTAATGCAGTGAGCAGATCCGGAGATTGGTTGGTTGGTGGACGTTTAATGCCGTCAGTGAAATTTTTTTCCTCTCCGTGCCTACTCGTAACCGAAATAGGGCCATTTTTTTTTCTTTCTGCCAGCCCGTTTTGCAGTTCAGGCCATTTCTCGTTGTTTGCCCCTCCCACCCCCCGAGATAACTGGGGTTGCAACACCTCTTACCCCGGCTGCAACGCCGGCACGTCGGTGTGTGACCGAGAGTCCCCGGCTGCACCGCTCCCCACCCTGTGTAGATCAGCCAATCCAAAAGTCCCATCACTCACCTCCTCTCTCTCCCCCCAGCGCCCGCTTCTTCCCCTTCGCACCACCGACTAACCTGACCCTTCTCCTCGGCCCCCTAACCGTGCCCCAGACTTAAATTTTCGCGGAACGGGATATCTCGTCCTGCACACGGCCGCACTGACTCAATTTTCGGCGTCGGAGTAGCACGCCCCATTCTTGATTATTGGATTGTTATCGCATCATATAAAAGAGCACCGTTCCCGCCGCTGTCTCGGAGGATTTTTCTTTCTCTCTTTCTATTCTCCATCAAGCAACAAAGCCGCCATGTCGTCTCTTATCACCTCCAACTCCCACGGAGACAATGGCAAGAGCAAAATCAACCAAATGAGAAGGAACTCCACCGTCTTGGGCCAGATGAACAAGATCTTGGTCGCCAACAGAGGCGAGATTCCCATCAGAATCTTCAGAACCGCCCACGAGTTGTCCATGCAGACCGTCGCCATCTACTCCCACGAGGACCGTTTGTCCATGCACCGTTTGAAGGCCGACGAGTCCTACGTCATCGGCAAGAAGGGCCAGTTCTCCCCCGTCCAGGCCTACCTCCAGATTGACGAAATCATCAAGATTGCCAAGCAACACAACGTCAACATGATCCACCCGGGCTATGGGTTCTTGAGTGAAAACTCCGAGTTTGCCAGAAAGGTCGAGGCCGCCGGTCTCGTCTGGATCGGACCCTCGTACAAGACCATCGATGCCGTCGGTGACAAGGTCTCGGCCAGAACTTTGGCCATCGAGAACGACGTCCCCGTGGTGCCTGGTACCCCAGGCCCAATCGAAACCATCGAAGAAGCTTCTGCCTTTGTTGAAAAGTACGGTCTTCCTGTCATCATCAAAGCCGCTTTTGGTGGTGGTGGTAGAGGTATGAGAGTGGTTAGAGAAGGCGATGACATCGAAGACGCCTTCAAGAGAGCCACCTCCGAAGCCAAGACCGCTTTCGGTAACGGTACCTGTTTCATTGAACGTTTCTTGTACAAGCCAAAGCACATCGAGGTCCAATTGTTGGCTGACAACTACGGTAACGTCATCCATCTTTTTGAACGTGATTGCTCGGTGCAAAGAAGACACCAGAAAGTGGTGGAAATTGCCCCAGCCAAGAACTTGCCCAAGGCCGTCAGAGACGCCATCTTGACCGACGCCGTCAAGTTGGCCAAGCTGGCCAACTACAGAAACGCCGGGACCGCCGAATTCCTTGTTGACGACCAAAACAGACACTATTTCATCGAAATCAACCCAAGAATCCAGGTCGAACACACCATCACCGAGGAAATCACTGGTGTTGATATCGTTGCTGCCCAAATACAGATTGCTGCCGGTGCTTCGTTGCACCAATTAGGTCTTTTGCAAGACAAGATTACCACTAGAGGGTTCGCCATCCAGTGTAGAATCACCACCGAAGACCCCAGCAAGAACTTCCAGCCTGACACTGGTAAGATTGAAGTGTACCGTTCTGCTGGTGGTAACGGGGTCAGATTGGACGGTGGTAACGGGTTTGCCGGTTCCATCATCTCGCCCCATTACGACTCGATGTTGGTCAAGTGTTCTTGTTCCGGATCGACGTTCGAGATTGCCAGAAGAAAGATGTTGAGAGCATTGATTGAGTTCCGTATCAGAGGTGTCAAGACCAACATTCCTTTCTTGTTGGCGCTTTTGACCAACGAAACCTTCATTATTGGAGACTGTTGGACCACTTTCATCGATGACACTCCATCTCTTTTCCAGATGATCAGTTCTCAGAACAGAGCCACCAAGTTATTGTACTACTTGGGTGACTTGGTTGTCAACGGCTCGTCGATTGCTGGCCAAGTTGGTGTCCCCAAGCTTCAAGAGGAGGCATTTATCCCCACCATCCACGACCCCAAGACCGGCGAAGTCATCGATGTGTTGCACACCGCTCCACCAAGAGGTTGGAGACAAGTGTTGTTGGAAGAAGGCCCTGATGCATTTGCCAAGAAGGTCAGAAACTTCAAGGGTACGTTGGTCACCGATACTACTTGGAGAGACGCCCACCAGTCGTTGTTGGCTACCAGAGTCAGAACCATCGACTTGGTCAACATTGCTCCAACCACCGCCCATGCATTGAACGGGTTGTTCTCGTTGGAATGTTGGGGTGGTGCCACTTTTGACGTCGCCATGAGATTCTTGTACGAAGACCCATGGGTCAGATTAAGAAAGTTGCGTCAATTGGTGCCTAACATTCCATTCCAGATGTTGTTGAGAGGTGCCAACGGTGTTGCATACTCGTCGTTGCCAGACAACGCCATTGACCAATTCGTCAAGCAGGCCAAGGACAACGGTGTCGATATCTTTAGAGTGTTTGACGCCTTGAACGACTTGGAACAGTTGAAGGTTGGTGTTGATGCCGTCAAGAAGGCCGGCGGTGTGGTTGAAGCCACCGTGTGTTACTCCGGTGACATGTTGAAGCCAGGCAAGAAGTACAACTTGGCCTACTACTTGGATGTCGTTGAAAAGATTGTCAACATGGGCACTCACTTCTTGGGTATCAAGGATATGGCCGGTACTTTGAAGCCAAAGGCCGCCGAAATCTTGGTGTCTGAGATCAGAGCCAGATACCCAGACTTGCCAATCCACGTCCACACCCACGACTCTGCCGGTACCGGTGTCACTTCGATGACGGTCGCTGCTAAGTGTGGTGCCGATGTCATTGATGCTGCATCCAATTCGATGTCGGGTATGACTTCGCAACCATCCATCAGTGCCATTTTGGCCTCCTTGGAAGGAAGAGTCGACACCGGCTTAGAAGAGTCGTATGTGCGTGAGATCGACCAATACTGGGGCCAAATGAGATTGTTGTACTCTTGTTTCGAGGCCGACTTGAAGGGTCCCGACCCAGAAGTGTACCACCACGAAATCCCTGGTGGCCAGTTGACCAACTTGTTGTTCCAGGCCCAACAGCTCGGTTTGGGTGCCAAGTGGATCGAAACCAAGGAAACATACACCATTGCCAACCAGATCTTGGGAGATGTCGTTAAGGTCACTCCTACATCCAAGGTGGTTGGTGACTTGGCCCAGTTCATGGTTACCAACAACTTGACCGAAGAAGACGTCAACAAGTTGGCCGGCGAATTGGACTTCCCAGACTCGGTGCTCGACTTTATGGAAGGTTTGATGGGTACTCCATACGGAGGCTTCCCTGAACCATTGAGAACCAACATGTTGGGCAACAAGCGTCCTAAGTTGTCGACCAGACCAGGGTTGAACTTGCCACCAATCGACTTCAACGCCGTCAGAGAATTGTTGGCTTCCAAGTTTGGCCCCAACATCAACGAAAACGACGTTGCCTCGTACATCATGTATCCAAAGGTGTTTGAGACCTACAGAAAGTTGTTGGACAAGTACGGTGACTTGTCTGTTGTTCCTACGAGATACTTCTTGAGAGCACAAAAGATCAACGAAGAATTGTCGGTCGATATCGAACAGGGTAAGACTTTGATCATCAGATTGTTGGCTGTGGGTGAAATCTCGCAACAAACAGGTACCAGAGAAGTTTTCTTTGAATTGAACGGTGAAATGAGATCGGTCACTGTTGACGACAAGACTGTCAGCATCGAAACCAAGACCAGACCTAAGGCCACCCAGCCCAACGAAATCGGGGCTCCAATGGCCGGTGTTGTCATTGAAATCAGAGCCAAGGAAGGTAACGAGGTCAAGAAGGGTGACCCTATTGCCGTGCTTTCTGCCATGAAGATGGAGATGGTGATCAGTGCTCCAGTTTCCGGTAAGGTGGGCCCATTGGTAGTCAAGGAAGGTGATTCAGTTGATGCCAACGACTTGATTTCGAGTGTTGTCCAGTAAATTATTTATTATGTCAATATGTTAAGATACGCTTTTTGTTTACGTCTACTCCAAAGATGGCCTTGTAGTTAAGTCTTGTTTTCTCCTTGTGTATTTGTTCCTATTGTACATAATTTGTTATGTTATCCTGTAACATTAGCTTCGTACCCGTTTCACGGGTTTCCTATTAAACAAACCCAAGTCTCGCCTTCTCCGGTTGGCGGTCTCTTGGCTCTTGGCCTCCACCTGCTCCCGTTCCTGCTGTTTCTGGTCGATCTTGTTGCGTAGCTGGACGTTCTCGGAGTCCAACGCACTCAACTGTTGGAGCAACGCCTGTTCGTACGCAAGTTTCAGCTCGTACTCATCGTCAGCATCTTCGTCCTGGGCGCTGCTTTCGACACCGTTCCATTTCGAGTTGTCCATGATCTCGTTGGTGAAGTTTGTTTGCGAAAGGATCCGTACCCACTGGTCGAGCAAGGTGTGCGTGTTGGTGCTGGCCTCGTTCATGCGTTCCACGTTGAAGCGCGTGATTTTGATGGTCTGGATAAGATTGGCCACCGTCGAGTTGATCCGTGTGAGCTGTGCAAGCTCTCGTTCGAGCGCCAACTGCCGTTTCGAGTCCATGGTGGGCGTTTGTTTTGGTTCTGATGTCAAATGTAGATTTGGACTTGTATAAGTAAACTGCAATCCACGCAACCCAACCTGCAAACCGTTTGGCTCCACCAAAAATTGCACTTGTTCACAGTTCAAGTTTACATTACCGTTCTCTATCTAGCTCATTGGTATATATTAGCGGTATCATGAACGGAAACGTCTCTGAACCAACGGCCTCCGATCCTGCCGGATCCGGAAACGACGACGCCACGGGAAATCCCGAAGTATTGGACCTCACAAACGCCCTTCCCACGCGATGGGAAATCGAGTTGGAGTTTGTTCAGTCACTCTGCAACATCCAATACCTCAACCATCTAGCACAGCAGAATTATCTCAAGGACCCCGAGTTTATAAATTACCTCCGCTACTTGAACTACTGGAAACAGCCCGAGAACGCCAAACACTTGGTTTACCCCAACTGTCTCCACATCCTCACCCTCCTCCAGAACGAGCAGTTCAGACAAGATATCGTCAACCAAGACTTCATGAACAGCCTCATGAACGACATGGTCAATAGGTGGCAGCACCAGGAACAACCAATCCCCTTCGACGTCGCCTCGGGAACCAACGCCGACTCCGACGGCCCCAACAGCACCGCACAGGCCCAGGGAACGGCCAATGGCGAGCCGGAACAACAAGAACACGCCACCTCCAGTGTATAATAGCAACGAATAGCAACGAATAGCCAACGAAACCCAAACTTGAACCCAAACTCCCACTGTACCCAAAAACTACAAGGGACCCAACCAACCGAAAAACGAAAACATCCACACCGCAATACTAGAATAAGACAAACTGCATATAACCAGAGGTGACAGCCAAAATCTACGATAGGCACGAAACAAGTTGCCACGCCAAAAAGTTACTAGTTCCACCGATGACTTCCGTATACGATCGTCACTACCAGCAGGCATTGCTGGGGTTGAAAAAGATTCTGCGGGTGCTCTACGTGTCGGTACACGAGTTCTTGTTTCTCGTTTCGTTCTTGGTCAACTTTTTTGTGGGGAAAATCGTCCATTTGGTGTCGCCCGAGGAAGAAGTCTACAATTACTACAATGACAAACGGAATATATTGAACCAGCTCTTTGTCAAGAGAGGATGGGCATGGACCACGTTATACATAGTATTGTTCTATGCTGCCGTGATAGCCAAGAGGAAGAACTACCGCGTGATACCGCGTGCGATTGTCCACTACGCCGCCGCCACCGTCTGGTGGATCTTGTTCACACAGTGGTGTTTCGGGTTACCAATCATGGATAAGGTGTTTGTATGGACGGGTGGCCAGTGCGTCATTGAAAAGAACGAGGGCCACCAGTTTTTGCACTTGTTTGAAGCCAACGGCGCTGGCTCATATGGATCGTCTGCAGTAACCTCGTACCATTGCCGCAAGCTCCGAGGCTCCTGGGAAGGTGGCCATGATCCATCGGGCCATGTTTTCTTGTTGATTCACAGTTGCTTGTACATGTTTTTTGAGGGCTTGCCGTTCTGGAACGGATGGACGAATTTGAAGAACAACACGGCGCTGTTAGTTCGCTCTTTGAGCTTGGGCCTGGTGGCGCGGTATGTCATTGAAAATCCACACGTGTTGTTGATCCAGTTGATTTCACTCTGGTGGTTCATGTTGTTCATGACCAACATCTACTTCCATTCGGTGTTTGAGAAGTTGGTGGGTTTGCTTTTTGGATATTTTGGAGCAGCAGTGGTGTATTATGTTCCCAAGGTATTGAGAGGGAGAAAGCCTGAGTAGTGATAGAATAAGACTATAATAATTTAACAGTATAAAGAAAGAAGAAGAGAGGAGTAAAATGATCCAAGAGAATTGTAAGTAGAGTTGGAAGGGATGTGAGTAAGAGGAACAGAATTTGAAAGAGAACAATATTAAGAACAACAAGAAAATACAGAGAGAAGGGGAAACGACTAGGGAACGAAACTAGAAAATACACTAATAAAGAAGCCTTCTAGGAAAGAGCCGGTTTCGTTATTTGAAAAACTCACTTTTAAAAGTACTGGTTCTACCAGATGGAAAATCATAATTAGCATTTTATCTAAACAGATTTGTGTCCTATCTAAGACAGCGGTGGATCTTATTTGTCGTTATTGTGGTCTCTGACGTGTTATAATCCTAGTCAAGACCTGGCGACGAAATCAGACAGAATTGTTGCAATAGTCACGTGAATATCTTCAATTGTACCAATTGATACCAACATGTATTAAACAACCACCTTATATATTAAAAAACTATCATCAAAGCTTGAGCAGCTTACAAATCAGCGGGATAAACGGTCTCTATTCAATAGAGAAAGAAAATCTAGAAAAATAAGACACCACACCAGTGTCCATGGACCCCAATTTGGCTTTAACCAAATGCAGCATTCGATGTTCCTTTTAAGCACAGTCGACTGTCCAAGTATACGCCGGCGTAGTTATTATTGATCAAGTGTATTAATTTCAGACAAAATGAAGTTGCTGAAGTAAACTTCTTGGACTTAAATGGTGAAGTTGGATCTTCCTTTGGCAGAAATTAGAGTCCAACCAGAGAAATTTAACTAACAAACCGGAAGTCCAAACGTTTGTTGCCTTCGTGTGTGGTTGTCCTGGTGTAATTTTCTTGCTCCTCTGGACTCAATGCCTGCCACTGTCTCTCCTTCTGGATATTTCTCAACTTATAATAAAGTCCGGTCAATAACGTGGAAGCAAGAGACCCAACAGCAATCCCAATCAACACTTTGTTTCCCCGGTGGTAGAGCGGCGCATCGTCCTTTCTATAAATGTTGGAAGAAACTATGGCAGCCGCCTGCGAGAACATATTGACAACGGCTGCCGACACCGCCCGTGTTCTCACCGAATTCGAGTTAGAAGAAGTCCAAGAAATAGTAAGCGGAGCCCCCGTTGGATGGGCCAAAGCCAATGTTAACAACGCGTAGGTGCCCCAGATATCTATCTGGGCTTTGGGCCAGTAGCGTAGTGGAATCACACATGCCAACACCCAAATTGGGTTAATGGCTATGGCAAGTGCCCGCGAGTTGATCACCTCTGAGAACCACCCAATTGAAAGCATTGAAAGTATGGCCAACACATTGTATGGGATAGTGAGAGCATTGGTGTGGAAGGTGCTAAACCCCATCTTACGGAGAACCAATTGTAAGTAGGCCGAAATGGGCGAGGTACCGATGTCACTAAGGAACCGAGTGATATAAATGGGAAGCAAATCGTAGTCGAGCAAGGTTTTGATCAATTCAACAGGACCAACGGGTTCTCTGTTGTTCATGTCACCCTTTGTTGGATCATCTCTCAACACCCGGTTGACGACGATTTTCTCTTCTCTATCGGTGTACCAGCCATTCTTTCTAAACCACGATTTTGTCTGGACGGGAGATGCCGGCATCTTGAAGTAGGAAGCAATCCCAATAAGTAAAGTAAAGACACCTTCCACAATGAAGAGCCATCTCCAGCCTTCGGGAAGCGCCTTGGTCTTAATTCTCAAAAGAGCAAACGCCAACAACGACGACCACACCACGGTCAACGGGTTGGCAATGTAGAAGAATGATATACGGGCAGGCAATTCTTTCGACGTAAAGAAGTAACTGAACCATAAGCACACATCACAGATAAACCCACCTTGCAACGCACCAACCAAAGCTCTGGTGATGTAGAACCCGGTTGAGCCCTGGATGGCCGATTGGGTAATGGACACGATACTCCACAACACCAACTGCGTAGGAATCCAGACATCGGCACCAATCTTCTTTGAAATCAACTGGGAAGGTAATTCGGCAGACAAGAAACAGATCAAGTTAATAGTCTGTCCAAGATTATACTGGTTAGTGGTCAACCCCAAATCTCCCAACATGTTGTCCGAAAGCGCCTGGTTGATGTTCCCTCTGTCGAAATCCAAAGCGGTGAACATGAGAAACGCCCAGAAGGTAACGTACCAGTCGTTCTTCCAGATGACTTTTCTCTCTTCCTCCTTGGTCCAGGTGAATTCCGGATCGAAATGGTGGCGACATTCGTACTTGGTTCTCTCGTATAATTCACGGTAATATTCAGCTATAACCGGGTCTTGGAAGATATGGCTGTCTTGTTCCGAAGAACTTAACGATTCGAGGTCGATTTCCTTGTTTTCGACCTCGTACTTGGATTTCTTGGTTGGATCTTCGCTCGACATAGTTGCTAACCAATATTTGCTTTGAAAACAACGAACATAACTAGGTTTATATGCTAGATGGTGCTGGCAAAGTATAATCGCAAGAGTATGGTTTAGAAAAAAAAAAACCGTGGAAATTCGCAGCCATAATCCACACTATTGCGACACACCAGGAGGGGCTACGTTTAGGGAACATCCCTCGATAAGGAAATCCAACCCGGCTCACACGGCAAATGTTGTCCTATTTCAGGTATAGCAAAGTGTGTCTTGTGCAGACAGCTCCTAGACAGCGACAGAGGGAAACAGACTCCTGGATCAAAAATATGTCAGACAGGACGTCAAATGTTGACATATCGCCTCATTTACCGGTGTAGACCACGCATACTTCTGCCCCTCCTCTACCAATAGAAAATACACATTCGACCCGAACCATAACTGAACTACTCAATGACAACTAAGATGGTGAATATTTGCCATAAATCGCAAAACTTGACGTTCGTGTGATTTGGGATAAAATGACGTAAAAATAACACTTTCGGTGTGGTGCGGCGTGGGTTTAAACCTTAAAACCCTCGTTGTCGGGGGATAACGATGGCGTTAGGCCAAGGAGGTGGATTCGCATTGCGCAATGAGAACGAAGCAAACTTAAGAGAGTGTGACACCGAGCACGTAATCTAGGGAATATATTCCAGATGAATCTTTATTGTTTCGAGTTTTCATCTATAAACTTGCATTATTACGGTGTGGGTCCAAATGCTTCCAATTGGAGGCTTAAACCAATAGCGAAATTGACACAAGGGGTATTGACACAAGGGAAATTATGACACATGAGGTTATCGAGATTTGAGACATGTTTGTGGACTTCGTAAAATTTTGAACGAAGATAATGTGAACATTTCCCACAGCAGCAAAACAGTTCATGATGGTGTTTGGTAGTGTGGTTTTCCTTGTGGCAACTTGGCTTCAACAACTCCATGAATGTGTCTCCAAGTTTGGGCTTTAAGTTACTATACCCGGCCCGAACAGTCTGAGAGGTTCGCAGTGATAAGTCCTGGATGGGAGATACTGGTAAGCCACTATATTAGTAATAATCATGCGAGTAACAAGGACCCTTAAATCTAAACAGGACAGTACATACGGCCATGTGACAGAAGTTGGGTCATTTGGGTTATAAAACAGCCATTTGTAGAGTAACGACGACGGTTCCGCTTTCAAACGTCCTTTCTACAAAGAGTCTTTGTTCTTTATCGATACATGCAGACAGAAACGAACACAACAGAGCTAATGTTTCTATATTTAAATTGGCCAGCTTAAGTATCCATTTTCAATTTGTCCCGTTTTGGGGATCCTTCCCTATCCTGTTTGAGTATTAAACCGTGGTAACGTTGTCAATATCGACTTAACGGGAAAAATACCGTAAAGACAAAGCTCCAGATGTCGAGATCGGGAAAAATACCGTAAAGACAAAACTACAGATCGCGATAGAGATCGTGACGCCAACACGTCTGTTGCAAACACGTCTGTATCCAAGATTTGGGCCCTTATTGTCCATGTCACAATGGAATGTCAGGGCCAGCATCGTCTACACAATAGACGGGTGTCGCGTTAGTGAAACATTGTTGCAACATTCTCTTTTGGTTCTTAACCGCAGCAAAAAAAGACCAGCGAAAAAGATCCTGCGAAAAGACAGTAGAAAGAGCAGAAGGAGTAGAGGGAGCAGAAATAAGTAGATCAAGATAAATAGAAATAAGCCAATCGGAATGATGTTACTGTAGCCATGTACACACATCTACCCACACACGTCTGCACAAACATCTTTTTCTCCCCCATTAGTCAACCCCATCAACCCACAACATCGTCTATTAAAGTTGGACCGCGCGTCCCGTTTGGGACCATTACATAAGCCCTTACCCAACCCTGTTTACCCCTTCCTCGAAAAGCGCGCGTTTAGACACGGAATTCGGCGCGTCGTATTTGTTTTGATCTCAACTCCTAAACACGAAAGGCTGAACCCAAACGGGAATAATTGGCCCTGCCGTTTGCCTAAGCGAAACCTGCCATCGGTATAGCGTGCAGACGAAGCCCGGACCCCAATTTCGTTCTCAAACACGAAATCTTTTTACCTAAAATATTGTCCTAGTCGCCCATTTCTTTTCCTTCAACACATCACTCTCCTTTTGCTTAACCCCATACCCTTCGTTTCTTCCTCGGTTCTACCCTTCCAAAGCGTCCCAGGATGCTCCCATTACTACTATTCCACTTGCTCTGGCCGACGGTGTGGGCCCAGATATACGTGGGATTCCCCTTTTCTGAACAGTTGCCCAACATCGCCAGAATCAACCAACAATACTCGTTCACCTTGGCCAACATCACCTACAAGTCGTCCAACGACGGTGCCACCATCACATACGGTGCCTCGGGCTTGCCTACATGGCTCCATTTCGATCCAGACTCCAGAACTTTCTCGGGCCTTCCCCTTGCCGCCGACGTCGGCCAGTTTCAGGTCACCTTGACGGGCACAGACAACCTGGACCAGACCACGGCGTCCAACGAATACTCCATGATCGTATCCAACGATACCGGGCTCCACTTGTCTTCCAACGACGTGATGTTCACCCAGATCGCCCAGTACGGCCAGACCAACGGCAACGACGCGTTGGTGGTCAAACAGGGCCAGACCTTCGACATCAAGTTCGACTCGCTGGTGTTTGAGTCGTACCCAAACTCTACCAGACCCATCATCGCCTACTACGGCCGCTCTGCCGACAGATCCTCGTTGCCCAACTGGATCTCGTTCAACCCGGACGATTTGTCCTTTAGCGGAACCGTGCCCTACGTCACGTCCGATATCGCACCTTCCTTCGAGTACGGCTTTGCCTTCATCGGTTCTGACTACTACGGCTTTGCTGGAGCCACCGGGATCTTCAAGTTGACCGTCGGTGCCCACCAATTGAGCACCTCGTTGAACGAAACCATCAAAGTCAACGGTACTTTGAAGGACTTCTTTGATGTCTCGATCCCCATCCTTTCCGATGTTTACTTGGACGATTTGCCCATCTCCAAGGAAAACATCTCGTCGGTCACAGCCAATAACTTGCCGGGATACATCCAGTTGAACGACAACAACTACACCTTGACCGGTACCTTCCCAGCCTCCACCACGTTCGACAACTTCACCATCGTCATCCAGGACGTGTACCAAAACACCGTTGAGTTGCCATTTTCCTTCGATGCCATCGGTTCGGTTTTTACCGTGTCGAGCTTGCCATCGGTCAATGCAACCAGAGGTGAATACTTCCAGTACCAGTTGATGAACTCGATCTTCACCAACTTGAACGGGACCTCCGTCTCGACCGACTTTAGCGCTTCGTGGTTGAGTTACCACGATTCCAACAAGACTTTCAATGGGTTGACGCCCAGCGACTTGGACTCCGTCCAGATCGGCGTCACGGCCAGCTCCAGCTTCGATGAAGAAACCAAATCATTCGAGATCAAGGGTGTCGCCGTCCAATCCACCAGTTCGAGCTCGAGCAGTTCGTCCTCGAGCACCAGTTCCAGTTCCAGCACCAGCGCATCCAGTGCCACTTTGTCTCCAACGTCGTCGGCCACTCCAACCACCGCTGCTAAGCTGGGAAACAAATCTACCAGTGGCTTGTCTGACCAGAAGAAGTTGGCCATTGGACTCGGTGTTGGTATTCCCGTGGTGGCCATTATCGTTGCCGTGATTCTTCTTTTGTTCTGTTGCAGCAAGAGAAGAAAGCAAGACAAGGAAGAAGCAGATGGCAGCGAAAAGGGCCCGGGCCTGCCCGAGTTAACGGGTCCAGGCTTTGGTACCACGGTAGACAACGACGACCACGACGAGAACGCCAAACAATTGGCCGCTTTGAATGTGCTCAAGTTGGAGGATGACGCAAAGAGTACGTCGTCCTCGCTCACCCAAGTCGACAGCAACGATTCGAGATACTTTGATGCAGCCGAGAAGCCCCAGAAATCGTGGAGAGCCAACGATAAGTCGGACGTGGCGCTTGCTGCAGGAGCCATCAAGCAATTTGACAAGAACTTGCGTGCTTCCGACGCCTCGTTGAGCACCGTCAATACCGAACAGCTCTTCTCGGTCAGATTGGTCGAGGACCAGTCGTACCGTAACTCAGCCCAGTCGTCGTCGTTACAATCGCGTCACTTGTTGAGCAGCAACTCGTTAAATGCCCTCTTGACCAGAGATTCGTCGGGAAACTTCCAGAGATTGGACAGCGACGGCAACATTGTCGACATGAGCGGCGAAGTCCAAGAAAGACCAGCCTCCAGAGGTAACGGGATGTTGCCACGCTCGGCCTCGACGGACTTGGGGGTGTTGGAAGAAGAAAACAGCAAGGATTTCAGCAACAACACCGTCGGCGGCCCCGACAACTCGACCATCTACCACAGCACCAGCTTCAACCATGGTGATATTTCCGACACCAGCAGTTACAACTTGCTTGCCAAATTCAACGATTCACGGATGCCATCGCAGTCCAACAGCGAACAGGACATCTACCGGGCCCGGACTCAGGACAGCGACGACATCTACGATGAATTCCGGCCCACCACCGCCAACGGCGAAATCAAGTGGTTGGAAAACACCAGCAGGTCCAACTTGACCACCTCCACAGCATTACAACAACCACAACTCCACAGTGCCGCATTAATATCTCCATCCTCCGAACAGTTCTTGTTGAGTGAGAACACGCCAACGACGCTCCAGAACAACTCGCCCATGGGCCACCCCAACCTTTCTTCGATCTCGCTTGGCTCCAACAACTCGGACCAGTTCCAGTTGGGCCAGAACACCAGCGCCATCAGATCGGATCTCTCGTTGGGCAAGGCAAAGGCCAAGTTGGTGGACTTCACCAGAAAGGGCAGTTTGAGAGAGTCGGCCTACGAGCCTGACTACCACTACAAGGGCCAGACGGCCCAGACTGCCCAGATACACGAGGATGATAGCGATTAAGCAATCCGGACCTTTGATGGTCCCTTTGTCTCGCACTTGCATTGTTTAGTTCATTAGTAATTCTTTTTAATACCCCGGACTTTGTCGTTATTAATTGTATAGTATCTATTATATTATTATTTTATTATTAGTATCATTATTATTATACTGTTGTTGGCTTGGGCAAAGTGTCGACGAATTGGGCGGTTTCGTGGGCTCTTCTTCTTCCTTCAATGTAGTTCATCATTTCCGAGTATGTTTGGGGAATCACCGACCGGTAAGCAGGACTCTTTCCGCCATACGAGTTCTTGGGAACAAAGAAGGAATAGATGAATGTGCCCGATTCCTTGGACTTGGCCGAATCCAACGTCTTGATGGTGGTATCCACCTTGACCTGGATCAAGGTACCTGGTTCGGAAAGGAATGCCTCGGGGTTGGACGAGATCTTGTTTGTAGCTGGCAATCTGAAGTTGAATGGAGAATCGGCATCAATGTCTTGTGGGGTTTCGTGCACATGTTCAGTGTAAGCAATCGAAGCTTCCATGGATAACACAGAACCGACTGGGACAGGAGCCTTGAACGTGGTCGAGTCTAACGACACAAATCTGGGACCGGCAGAGGCAAAGTCGGCAGCAGCGCAGTAGGCCAACTCAAACGAGTTTCTCAAGAGATAGCCCCCAAAAATCATGTACGAGTGTCTGTTTCTGTACTGTGGTTGCATAAAGAGGGTCGACGAGATGGTGGTATCTTTCAGGAAAGCAACGCCTTTTTCGATCGGTGTCGAGGTTTCGGCCAACGATTTGGACGACTTCCACATGTCGTAGATCAATCTGTTTTCTTCATCGGTAGGCTCAATGATCTTGGCGTTCTTAGCAGCGAGTTTCTTCTTGGAGTTGTGCGATTCGGCTCTTCTGTAGTCCAACCATTCCTTCTCGGTAATGGGAATCAACCGGTTAATAGCAAATGACTTGTGGGTGAGTGGGTTACGGGCAACAAACGTAAAGTTAGCTGTCAAAAAGACGTTTTCTTCCGGCAACGTCTCTTCAGTGATGTTTTCGGGCACATCATCAAAGGCATAGCCCTTCACTGTAATTTCCATAGAAGACTTCCCGGTCCAGGTGACACTTCCAGCAAGAACAAAGTTGTGGTTGGAGATTTCGTCGACCTTCTTGACCATGTAGATTCTGTCCACCGAGGCAGTGACGTTGACGGGCTCGGCAGGCGAACAGTGTCTGTAGGCGATTCTTCCCGCAAGAGCGTCCAAGTCCTGAAACAAGTTACCTGCACGCAATCTGCCGTAGGCGTTGATGTAGGAGTCACACAACCATTTGTCCTGCTTGAACGGGAGCGTCAAGTACGTGAACGAGTCGCTTCTGGTCTTCTCGCCCACTGCCGTGGTCTTGGGTGTCATGTAGCTGTAACTGTCAAGCACCTTACCTTCCTTCAACTGCTTTTCACGTTCACGGAGAGCATCTAACCATGTGGCCTTGTTGGGCATCTTCTGCTGGTCTCTGGCGTCGGCGATGATGGTGGCAGTGGCATCGGCGGCATCGGCAGCGTTATCGGAGCCGGCGCCGTCCGGACGGTGGAAATTGGTCTTTTGTGAGTTGTATCGTAAGAGTCCGTAGTACGGTCTTGGGATGGGTCTGGGTTTGATGAGTCTGAGCATGGCTGGCGGGTGTTTAGTTGGTATTGGTGGGGGACTGCAAAACTATTTATATAGTTGGGTGGGAAAAGAGGGGAGAACACTCACGTGACTGCACCCCGATAAGAATAACCGCTCTACTATGGTTTGCCGGGTCAGCATAAGCGGCGGGAGGCTGGGCTGTTTCTGTAGTTTTTAAGCAATGTGGCCCGTTACCGGGCTTGTTGGGCCAATGACTGTGTAGTATTTGCGATCTGGGCCTGGGACAAGGCGGGGTGGACTTGGGGCGCCCTGTAGGGTTGCAGCCTAAAACGGCCGGGACCAAATCCCGGGAAAAGTTGGGTGGAGTTGTGTTGGTGCGCGCGGTGGGTTTACAGGTTGGGTGCCAAATGTTGAATTACAGGTTTGGGTCGGGGTCCCCTGCCTTGCCAGGCGGTTGGCTGCCATGCTTCGCGCACGCTGATCTGGGACAAGTTGCAGGTTGGATCTAACATGCAACGGGATCTGTTGTTCAACCTACAAAATCCACACCAAAACAAAAACCGCGCGACACAAAAAGCTTACGTAAAAACTCGGACACGGACTCTAACCTCCGAGTCGTGTCTCGCCAGACGGTCCTCATCTGTCCGCACCTCCAAATATTTCATACATAAACTAGATTGAGACAACTTTACCTTTCCCATTCCATAGTACATATCGCCATGGTCGTCCCAAAAGTCTCATCTGTTGCCAGAACGGCAGCCTTTGCTGCCCAGGCACTCAAGAACGCCCCTCTCAAGAAGGCCGGTCAATACCAAAACATGAGAATGATGGATATCCGTTCGGCTTCCAGTGCCGCCGGTACCAAGACCATCACCGTGAGAGACGCCTTGAACGCCGGTCTCGCTGAGGAATTGGACCGTGACGACGACGTCTTCTTGATGGGTGAAGAAGTTGCCCAATACAACGGTGCCTACAAGGTCTCGAGAGGTTTGCTCGACAGATTCGGCGAAAGAAGAATCATTGACACCCCAATTACCGAAATGGGGTTCACCGGTTTGGCCGTGGGTGCTTCGTTGCACGGATTGAAGCCAGTTTTGGAATTCATGACCTTCAACTTTGCCATGCAAGCCATTGACCACATCATCAACTCGGCAGCCAAGACCTACTACATGTCTGGTGGTAAGCAACCATGTAACATCACTTTCCGTGGTCCAAACGGTGCTGCTGCCGGTGTTGCTGCCCAACACTCGCAATGTTACGCCGCCTGGTACGGTTCCATTCCCGGTTTGAAGGTCCTCTCGCCATACTCGGCCGAAGACTACAAGGGTTTGATCAAGGCCGCCATCAGAGACCCTAACCCAGTTGTTTTCTTGGAAAACGAAATCGCCTACGGTGAAACCTTTGAAATCTCCGAAGAAGCTTTGTCTGCCGACTTTGTCTTGCCAATCGGTAAGGCCAAGATCGAAAGAGAAGGTTCCGACATCACGTTGGTCGGCCACTCGAGATCGGTCAAGTTCTGTGTTGAAGCCGCCGAAATCTTGGAAAAGGAATACGGTGTCAAGGCCGAAGTCATCAACTTGAGATCCATCAAGCCATTGGACGTTCCTACCATCATTGAGTCCGTCAAGAAGACCAACCACTTGGTCACCGTCGAAGCCGGTTTCCCCGCCTTCGGTGTTGGTTCGGAAATCTGTGCCCAAATCATGGAATCCGAAGCCTTCGACTACTTGGACGCCCCAGTCGAAAGAGTCACTGGATGTGAAGTTCCAACTCCATACGCTAAGGAATTGGAAGACTTTGCTTTCCCAGACAACGATGTTGTCCTCAGAGCTTCCAGAAAGGTTTTGGGTTTGTAAGTGTGCCATGACATACTGCCTTTTGCCGATATAGATACGACATATTCATACGTTTAGAAGCATCATATAATCTAATTTGTATGGATCCCACCTGTAGAACGAGAACAGAAGATTACAACAAGACCAAACACAGTGAAAAAAGTGATAGCAGCCATTCCTGCACAAAGCCCCTCCACGTCCGTTTCCGGTTTCTAAACGTATTTCGATTCAGTAAACGCCAACGACACACAATTGCCGCCTGTTTTCCCATGCACAAACGAGGCCATTCCGCAGAACAGTCGCCTGTCGACCCGACGTTGGCCCATGCTGCGTTTGACGAGGAAAACAACGGGCTTCTCCCCATGGCCCACCAGGACCTCGAGCCCAAGTCGCCACGCGCCCGCGTCAGTCTCAAGCGGGCCGACCGCAAGGCGTTTGCGGTGTTGGTGGTGTTGTACTTGCTCCAGGGCGTGCCTGTGGGGTTGGCGTTTGGTTCTATCCCGTTCATTCTCAAGTCCAAGGTGTCGTATTCGCAGGTGGGCATCTTTTCTCTTGCAGCATATCCTTATTCGTTGAAGTTGTTGTGGTCGCCGATTGTCGATGCCGTGTACTCGCCCAAGGTGGGCCGTAGACGGTCGTGGATCATTCCCATCCAGACCATCTCGGGAATCACCCTTATCTATCTCGGCACCATCATCGATACCTTGCTCAACAACCCGCAGAAACACTTGGGCACCATCACCACCTGTTTCTTTATGCTCGTGTTCTTCTGTGCTACACAAGACATTGCTGTCGACGGCTGGGCCCTCACCTGCTTGTCGCCCGAGTGTCTTTCCTTTGCATCTACCGCCCAGACCATCGGCATCAACGCGGGCTACTTTTCGTCCTTCACCATTTTCCTTGCATTGAGCTCGCCCGACTTCGCCAACAAGTATTTGAGATCGGTACCGCTTGAAGAGGGCCTTTTCACCCTTGGTCTGTATCTCAAATTCTGGGGCTGGGCCTACTTGGCCGTCACGGGCTTGCTCTACTACATCCCCGAGGACCCTCCCCACCTCGCCAAGGCCAACCAGGCCAAGTTGGCCCTGGAAAAGGTCAAGAACGAGTCGATATACAACTCCAAGGACTCGCGGTTTGGCGAGCTCCGCACCGTATACCTTGCCATGTACCAAGTTCTCCAGTTGCCCAACGTCCAGAGCTTGATCATCATCTTGTTGACGGCCAAGCTTGGGTTCCAGGTCAACGAAGCCGCCACCAATCTCAAGTTACTCGAAAAGGGGTTATCGAAGGAAGACTTGTCCATCACCGTGTTGATCGACTTCCCGTTCGAAATGATCTTTGGATACTACTCGGGCCGCTGGTCCACGGGCAAGGCCCCGCTCCGGCCGTGGGTGTTGGGGTTTGCCGGGCGTCTTGTTGCTGCCATCATGGCACAATTCATTGTCTACTTCTTCCCCAAAGACGGTAAGGTATCCACCAGCTACTTTTTGTTGATTATCGTCCAGCATTTGTTCAGTTCGTTCATGTCGACGGTGCAGTTTGTGTCGCTCTGTGCATTCTTCACCAAAATTGCCGACCCGGCCATCGGAGGCACCTACATGACTACATTGAACACGTTGTCGAACTACGGGGGCACCTGGCCGCGTGTCATCATCTTCTACTTGATCGACCGCTTGACCAAGGCCACCTGTGACATTCTGGACAAGGAATCGTTCTGGGTCAACAGCGAGAGTGCCAAGGAGCTGTGTCGTGAGGCCGGCGGCATTGTTACCATCATCCGTGACGGGTACTACTACACCAACACGCTCTGTGTTGTCATCGGGGTGTTTATCTTGTTCTGGGTCAAGAAGAAGACGGCATACTTGCAGACATTGCCCAACAGTGCCTGGAGGGTCAATAGAGCCTAACGTCAATGAATATTTATTTTTATTATTCTATTTGTCCATATAATCGTCACTCAAGAAGTCGATGGGCGAAAACGGGATCTTGGTGTCGCTGGCCATTTTCTTGGACACCGACGAGTAGTTGCCGATGATTGACGGAATGAGCGACGTCACCATGGGCGACGACGCGATGTTGGAGTTGACTATCGACGAAGACGGCGACCGGATGTACGAATCGCGCGAGAACGACTTGGCGATCGACTGGAACGTCAGCGACACCATGCCGCCCGGAGGTTTGGGAGCGGCGTCCAGGGTCTGCGAACCTGCGATGTAATGAGATGGAGGAGTGTTGATGTAGCTGTTGTCGCCGGCATAGATCAACCTGGTGGATTCCGACACCTGATTGGACGGTGGCCGGATGGGTCTCTGGATATTGAGGACGATGGCGGTGTTGGGCTGGTCGTAGTCGTCGACGGTGAAGCCCGTCTGGGTGTACCAGTCGGGTTTCTGGAAGAAGTCGGGCAACGGCTCGATCTCGTCTTCGCGATAGTACCAGCACTGGAAGATGATGAAGCAGTCGAAGAGGACGGTGCCTGCGGAGCCGACGATAAACGGGAGCTGGTCCATCATGATCGAGTGGAACCGGATATCGTGGTTGAGATATAAGAGGAATAGATCCGACACTATGGATATCGTGTAGAAAAGGTTGCCCAACATGGCAAACACAAACAAGTAGATCGAGATGCCGGCGGTGGACTTTGCAAGATAGTTCTTGCGGATCTGGGGAGCTCGGGCCAGGAGGTAGAGGAACGAACAGATCCATGCAGCGACCTGGCCGGCATCGTTGAGGGACACGGATGCGAGCCAGACAAGAAGAGTGTGGGGGACTAGCGAAGGCTGGTGGTGGTGTTGGGTTTGTTGGTGATGGAGGAGGTGGTTGGGTCCAACGGGTGCAGCCTTGGCTCCGGTAGAAAGCAATGACGTTGATATGAGTTTATGGATAAACGTTCCGCCACGACGGGGGTTTCTCGTCTTGGAGACCCGGCGTGGAGATGGCGGTGACCGTGGCGACCGAGGCGACCGAGTCTCGGCATGGGCATGGTGGTCCTTGAAGCGGTTTCGGCGGAGGGACGTCATGCTCTTCTTGGAAGTGACGGGCCGGATCAAGTTCGGCGACTGGAGAAGGTTGTGGTGGACCTTCTGGAGCGGATAGACGCGGGTGTAGTACCAGAACTGGAGACTCAAGATACAGTCGATGAAACAGTAGTAGGCGGCAAGACACGTCTGGAACGGTAGGGCCCGCGTAAGGATACATGCCAAGAGGTTGGTGGCATCGCCCGCTATCCAGCACAAGAGAAACAGGAGCGACACGCCGTCCACCGACTGGTTGAGGTGGTTTTCGATGATCTGGGGAAGCTGGGCAAAGAGCCATACCGAAAGCGAAAGCACGCCCAGCACCTGCGAGATCGTGGTCAACGGGTCGGTATTAACTAGAGACATTCGGCACCAAGAGCGGCGGCGTGGAGGAAACACCCAGACAAACACAGAACAGCAACTGCTGGAGACACAACACCGATGGTTTTTTGCGATAAGATTTTTTCAACCTAAAAAGTTTAGATAAGCGGAAGCGGCACCACGGCGGTGGATGGTGGTGTTGGTGTTGTGAGATGCACAGAGTACAAAGAACCGGCTTGTTATTGGATGCCACCAGTATCTAGAAGCAGCAGAGTGGTTTCTATATTTCGTTTCAGGCGCAAAATGCTCGTAGGTTTGAGGAATTTATTGAAATGGACAACTTATGTAAGCGGCGCAGAGAACATTCCAAATGTCAGACATGCATGACGAACTGGGGACGGGCGGAACGGGAAGGAGGAAGCGACAATGCGGGGCGTGCGCCTGCAGCCTAAAATCCCACCGTTTCCCACCCCACAACACCACCACTTCCCGATGCATATTAATTACCCAGTTCTTGGTGTTTACCCACACAGAAAGGCCCCATTTAACATTAAGCTATTTTAGGCAACAGTAAATGGCTTTGCGATGGAATATATCGCGCTTATTGCTGCTTTGGGCAGGCTGGGTCTATATGCACGCCAGACGCGTATACAGGCCTCTCCAGACAAATAATTCATCACACCAAAAGCCTCACATAGTGTAAGGCTAGAGAAGTGTTCCCCTTCACCAAAACAAATGGTATCGCTATTTAACATCATGGTGGCGCAGAAACAGCGTTTTGCCCACATCTCCACATCCATACCGTCTTTGGACACCGTGATATCGAATGGCCGCAACAGAATCCTCGATTTCCAGACCGTACCACAATGTCTAGCGCCATATACTGTCACCGTGTCCCTAATCATGTCGCATTTGAAACATCTGGAGTCCCATAAAGTGGTTGTTGTAGATACGCTCCAAACTTTTCCCTGGCACTTGGTCGAGAACCACCCCGACTTCAACCGAGATTGGCTCGATACACGCATCTCCCACTACTCAGCAGACACGTTTGCCAAGCTCTATGCCTTGCTCCTGTTTGGCCTACAATTATCTCCATCCACCATTATTATCATCAACAACTATCACGAGTTGATAGAATTGTACAAAATGGAACTCTCTGCATCTTACGAAGAAACCATCTTGAAGCACCATATCGAACGCTTGGCCACTGTCAAGTCCAACCAAGAACAATTCGCTCTTGTGGGCACGAAAACACCTCTTCCGGAGCTTCCACAGCTGTCAGATCTATTGAAAGAAAGCCCCATCACCAAGTTCGAATCCCATGTATTTTCGTTGATTCAGTTGATCTCCAACAAAATCTACAACGACGACCTGTTGGCTATCTTGTTGGGCCATCTAGATACCAAGTTCGAGGTCATCCGTCCCAAGTCACAGTTACAACTGCAGAATTCCCAGAATTCAGGAACGTTCAAGAGCCGGATCGTGCTTACCCCTTCGTTATCAACGACCCCACCCAGTTCAAGCAGCGGTCTCCGCTCCAAGGCTTCGCTAAATGTATCACTGGAGTCATTCATCACTACCCGTCTTATATTCTATAAGGATTGGTATCATAAAACCCCGTATTTCCGAGATCGGTATCCTCCGCTCAAGGATAATGTCCGTGTCACCATTAACCAGGCCGAATTGAGGTTGGTTTTTGCCGTCAAGGTCGAAATCCCGTCAACAGGCCTCGGTCCCATATATTTTGACCACGATAACGAATTATACCACTTGGACGACGATAACGAATATTCCGAACCCAGTACGTGCAGATATACTTTCCTTGATTTGTCGGGCCAAGAAATGCCAAATGCATATCCGTCACCGATTTCCTTCAACCAGGAGCCGGAAACAGAGGTGCCACAAAGTGACTTGGCACCGCCCACAGTCGAGTCACAACCAATTGAGTTTCCTCCATCGTCGCCCAACTTGAGAGAGAGTCAATTGCACCAAATTCTTGCCACTTCAGAATTGCAGGATATTCCGGAATCCCTCAAATCTGTGCAGAGTGTTTACGGCAAGGCAGATACCAATGGCGATGATCTGATTGTGGAGGAATCAGAAGATGAAATTATGGGCTCAGTTTTGGAAGGATTAAACGAATGAACCCATGTTGCAAAATATTCGGAGGGGTAAGTGAATTAATATTTTGCACCAGGCTAAAGACACGCGGTACCGCCCGAAATCGATTCATCGAAGGAGAGATCGATTAGGCGTGAGTGGCAAGGTTTAAAGGTAAACAACATACGCGCAATTTCCCTCTGCAAGGGTTACCCCAAAATTTGGGGGACCAAGCGCGACCATGTGTCTAAAAATTGACTTGTTCTGCATTCACATGTAATTACTGTTGCTGCTGCCAAGGCTATCGGGCCGTCATTAGTGTGAGACTTCCAAGGATCCTACTTGTTTCCCGGGATTGGTTGCTAAAAATGGATTGGAATGGTTGTTCCACCATTTGTCCGGTTTCCTTAAAGAATAAACTTGCGCTTGTATATTTTATAGAAAACTTAGCATATTTTTTTTTGTCAGCAGTATTTTATAAGGCGCGGCCAAACGTAATTCCTAGTGCTCTTTCCTCTGCACTGAAGCTGGTTGCAACGTTCTGTCCGTTTACGATACTGTCCAACAAAAAAATATACAGGGTTGGGTTCAAATAAAGTTACGACGTATGCCCAAGGGCCTATATTGTTGATCATCACTTGATCCACCACGGATAAACTCATTGCGGCACCTGTTGCGCACCTCATCGAACTGGATGTCCTGTTTTAATTCGGCATGAAATGGAGAATGTATACCCCTCAGTACGTCGGCGAACCTCCCCTCTCCCCCCCATTAAGGCATTATGCTTACTGTTTTGATTATTGACTACGCGTGGCGGCTTTTTCACGGGACACTAACCCGTGATCCGCCCGCTGCGTCTGCAGTCATGGCATTGTGTTCACAACCTTAAACCGCGAATCAAACAGGGAACTGTTTACGCTCGGCAGAGAACTAAACTATAAGGTGCAATTTCTTAACTCCTCCTCACCTGCCTGATTGGCCCGTCAGGCAATTGATAGACAGTACGGGGTAGATAATAATAACAGCGCGAAGGGGCCTCGGTTATCAATAAGGTTAGGGTTCCGAAAACCTCGACAAAAATAATGCGGCCACGAATTGGCGTTGTTGCAGCCAGTTTTTGACAAAAGTTAGCTGCAAGAGAATAATCAATAACCAGAATTTTCTTGGATCAACCACGTCGTACAGATTGATGTTTGTTGTTGTTTATGTAGGTGGTGCTTCAAGTTATTTCACTCGATCTGATTATAAATAGGCCCATCTAGTACCCAGGTATGGCTCTTTTTTTTTGAAATAGTATCACCGACAATGAAGAATATCCTGTGGCTTTCTATCTTTGTTGTATTCCAAATCTTTTCTTTGGGTGCATTTGCCATCCCTGCTGCTGTTGTTCCACCTTACCAGGACCCATTCTATTCTGCTCCAGGAGGATACGAATCTTCAGCTCCAGGTACTATTTTGAAATGGAGAGTGACACCTCATCCATTGAGAAGTATCTTCTTCACCGTCAACGTCAAGAACTCCTGGCAATTGCTTGTCAGAACTACTGACTCCCACGGAAACCCATCTGTCGTTGCTACCACCGTCATTGAACCATACAACGCAGACAACAGCAAGCTTGTCTCGTATCAAATTGCCGAAGATGCTTCCACCTCTAAGTGTGCTCCATCCTACTCGATTCAGTTCGGGGCACCTGCATTCTCCACAATTGTTGCCCAAGCTGAAATGTTCTTGATCCAAACCGTGTTGAACAAGGGCTACTGGGTTGTAACTGCCGATTACGAGGGTCCAAACTCTGCTTTCACTGCCGGAAGACTTGCTGGTCAAGGTGTTTTGGATTCCATCAGAGCCACTCTTCAAACACAAAACATCACTGGTATCAACAGTGACGCAAAGACTGCTATCTGGGGTTACTCTGGAGGTTCTTTTGCTTCAGGCTGGGCCGCCGCACTCCAGCCTAAGTATGCACCAGAATTGTCCAAGAACTTGATTGGTGCTGCTGTTGGAGGTTTCGTTACCAACATTACCACCACTGTTGAATTAGTCGAAGGTTCTTTGTTTGCCGGTCTTTCTTTTGCAGGGATCAATGGTTTGTCACACGAGTACCCTGAAATTGCCCCAATTATCAAGAACCAAATCTCAATCTTCAAGTACCGTGACTTCTTGTACGGTGGTCAAGGCTGTGTTGCAGAAACTGTAATTCACTTTGCCTTGCATCGTGTGTTTACTGGTCCTTTCAGATATATCAAGTCAGGCTGGAGCATTCTTAGAAACTCTGTTATCAAACTGGTCCTTGATGCAAACACATTAGGTATCAGCAACAACGGCGAGACTCCTCAGATCCCATTGTTTATTTACCACGGCAAGATCGATGAAATTGTATCTTTCCCCGAAGCGGTCAGAACTTACAACAACTGGTGTTCGTGGGGCGCTCCCTCTATTGAATTTGCTGTTGACAACACCGCTGGTCACATTGACGAAGTTCTCTTTGGGTCTCCTGCAGCCATTACTTGGATCGAGAAGAGATTCAAGGGAGAAGCAGCCGTTCAAGGTTGTCAAAGAACCGATAGATTGAACAACTGGTTGTACCCAGGCACCGACCAAGGCTTGATTCAAGTCATCAATGCTTTCTGGAAGAGTATCTTCCAGGTTCCTATTGGCCCTAACGGTGAAAAACTTAATTTGGCTAGCTTACAATCCTTCACCCAGAAATTCGGTGGGGAAAACGTTACAATTCCTGAAGGCAATTAGTCGTGCAAATTTTTAGTTTTGTCATCTGATTTTTTTTGCATCCAATGCTGCTTTAACTTTTAGCCGGATTTGTCGTTGACACAAGAATTTTGTAATGTGTCAGGTTTCTTTTATTCTTCTTCACTGCTCTTCTTCATTTCAATACCATTTTAATTTCTTTTCTTGGTGTAGGCGTGTACTAACCCGGACCGCTGTAGTTGAGCCGTTGTAATCAGCTCATCAATCCACTTTGTTGACGAAAACGTGGTTAATTATACATCTAGATAGCCGCAGGGTTGCATCCCGAAAGCAACATACCGATTTCAGTCACGGCTTTATTTGGAATTAAAGTGGGTTAGTGACGGAGCTGTCGAAAGCAGCAGACGAATATGCAAGATTCGGAATTACCCAAAGCGACCATGTCAACCTTTGTTGGGACCCCTCAGTTTCTATGTATTTTGGCAAATTGGAAAAGTTTATTCTGGACCTAAGCCTGTGTTTTTTACTCAACTGTGCCAGGTACCAAATAAACTAACCAATGAGTACCAAAAAATCGAAACAACCATGAATGGAAACAGGGCTTCGCTTCCTATTGTATCCAATTTGGGAAATAGGTTTGCCGTTAACGCTTTTAAACAATGTGCAACAATGAGGGAAATACCCCATGAACTGCCATATGTTTATGCATGGTCAAACTG
The DNA here is from genome assembly GCA_003706535.2 of Teunomyces kruisii. Taxonomy (NCBI): domain Eukaryota; kingdom Fungi; phylum Ascomycota; class Pichiomycetes; order Serinales; family Debaryomycetaceae; genus Teunomyces; species Teunomyces kruisii. The sequence goes on from PPLR02000020.1 coordinate 134,095, forward strand.
AGAATTGGACTATAAAAGAGCCATTACTATCCCCAGTTCTACAACCAAAAGAAGTATCTAAAAATGAAGAATTTGAGCTTCTGGACTCTTTTGTCCCTCTTCCTATACCTTGTGAACCCAACTGGAGCTGTTGTGGCCCCGGCTGACGATCCTTTCTACCAACCTCCAGACGGATACGAAAACGAAGAACCAGGTAGCGTGTTGAGGTTCAGAGTTACTCCCAACCCGTTAAGGAGTATCTTCTTACCAGTTAATATCAAGGCTTCGTGGCAGGCATTGGTCAGGTCGACCGACGCACTTGGAAATCCTACTGCTATTTTAACAACCATCATTGAGCCCTACAACGCCGATAATTCTAAACTTGTGTCGTACCAGGCGGCCGAGGATTCTGCTGCTTCACGGTGTGCACCATCGTACTCGTTGCAATACGGAGCCCCCGTCTTCAGTACCATTGTCCTCCAGGCTGAAATGTACTTGATACAAGCCGCGTTAGACAAAGGGTACTGGGTGGTTACACCCGATTACGAAGGTCCTAATTCTGCCTTTACTGCTGGTAGACTTGCTGGCCATGCCACGCTTGATTCTATCCGGGCAACGTTTGCTACTGCCAACCAAACAGGGCTCAATCCTGACGCAAAGACAATCTTGTGGGGGTACTCGGGCGGAACCATTGCTTCTGGTTGGGCCGCTGCTCTCCAGCCCAACTATGCGCCTGAGCTCAGTCTGACCCTTATCGGGGCTGCGGTTGGTGGGTTTGTCACCAATATCACTTCGAGTGCGGTGTTGAATGAAGGTGGGCTTTTCCAAGGATTGGTGTACGCCGCCATTAATGGCTTGTCTAATCAGTATTCCCAGCTCAGGACATATATCGAACAAGTGGTGTATCCAAACAAGTTGCATTACTTTTTCAATGCTGGAAAGCTCTGTCTTGACGAAGTGACGGTTGCGTATGTTTTCCACAATATCTTCACGGGACCTTTCAGGATCATCGGCGAGGGATGGGCAGCACTCGACAACCCTATCGCCCGGCTGATTCTTAACAATAACACGTTGGCATATGAAAACAACGGAGAGCTCCCACAGATCCCGTTGTTCATCTTCCACGGTAAGCTCGACAGCATTGTTTCGTTCCAGGATGCATTGAGAACCTACAACAACTGGTGTTCGTGGGGTGCACCCTCAATTGAGTTTGCTGCTGATGATTCGACAGGCCACATCTCCGAAGTGTTGTTTGGCGAACCGGCGGCATTTGGGTGGATTGTGAACCGGTTCGAGGGTGCTGAGCCTGTAAAGGGATGTACATTGACCTACCGATTAAACAACTGGTTGTATCCCACCACTGACACTGGATTGAAGGATATTCTTCTTGCATTCTTCCAGAGTGTGTTTGGATATCCTATTGGACCGGGCAACAATGGTGAGGACATCACTGCCGCACTGTTGGACACGTTCATGGCCAAGTACGGCGGCACCAACAGTACCAGTACCATTTCCGCTAGTTGATACCCAATGTAACTATGTTTATGCGACGTTTATATGTTTTACTAAATGTTTTTTAGCAATCGCTGGAGTCCGATTTGTATGCGCATGGTGCAAAATGGCTGCAATATCCTGCACACACCGCGGATGTTTGTGCAAAACCGAACATCACCAAATCAAATCGTCGGTGCACTGTACGACAACACCTCGTCTGCAATCATGAGCGGAATACAAGAACAATTCGAGCATTTCTTGGAAGAGACCAAGGGTTTTTTGAACCACGCTATTGGCCAATTGCCCACCAGCCACGACGACTTGAAGCTGTACATCGACTACGTAAAGTCGTTGACCACTGACGACGTAGTCCACGATATCACGCAGTTGAAGTTGACTCCTGTGACAGTGACGGTGGCCATCACGGCGGTGAGCACATTGTTTCTTCTCGGACGCATTCTCGGCCCCAAGCCGGCGTCCACGAAGAAGCCCAAGAAGGAAAAGAAGCTCAGCAAGGCCCAAAGAGCAAACAGGGATATCCAGAAGATCTTGGACTTTGTGGAGGGAACCTACGTGCCCCAGATTGATGACTACATTGAAAACTACCATACATTGAAGGGCGACGACGTGGAGTACAAATATAACTACTTTTCCGAGATGTTGTTGAAGGAGATCTTGAAGTTGGACGGTGTCGACGTGGACGACAACGAGATCTTGAAGACCAACAGGAAAAAGGTGATTAAGTTCATCCAGGACCACCAGAAGAGGTTGGACAAGTTCAAGAAAGAGATCAAGTAGGGTTGTTTTATATTCTTCTTCTTCTGCCGTTTTATAGTTGTATTTGTCAATATATAATAAAGATAAAAGAAGTGAGTAAGGTGAAAAAACTCATTCGAACTTGGTGACATGGTCGTGGAAGTCGTCGACCTTGATTCCGGCACCACGCCAGATGCCAAACTCGGGGATTCTTCTCTCTGGGTTGGGGCGGAAGATGTTGGTGAGGAGGGGCAACGGCTGACCCAACCAAAGGGCGTGGTTGGTGTGGTCCTTCAAGTCGTCGCCGGTCTGGGGGTGGATCAACACCGACAACGTGCCGTGGTGGAGCTGGAACCACGAAAGCACTCTGATGAACACCTCGGGGCGCTTGACGTCGGCTTCCCAGAACTGGGTGGGGTGGGGCCCGATAACCTTGTGGTCTGGCAACACCTTGACGATAATAGAGCCATTGGCGGCGTCCTCGGGGAACTCAGCCAACAACTTGGCCCTGAGGGCGTCGGACTCGGCGAGGGACGACGCGTTGTGGGCAGAATAGTAGACGTGGAAGTCGTAGTACTGGACGGGGTAGGTGAACGTGAGGCCGTGCTGGGACGTGGTGGCGGCGGCAGGATCGTCGCGGGAGAGATTGGTGACGTATTCCATGGTGGAGACAGTGTTGGGGACGGAAAAGCACCCGTCTACGGCGGCGTTCTCCACATTAATATACTCTCGGGGAATGCATCCACAGTTTGCACGGCGCTAGTTTTCGCGATAAGTGCGCAGGAACCGAGAATCTGCAACGGGAGCACGGGACCGGAGCACGGGACCGGCTGCAAGGCGGCTGCGGGCCGAGACCGGCTCCAAAAGGTGCTGGGGGCGTTGGGGGTTTGGAAACGGGCCAATTGGCGGTGTTTGTGGAGGACGAAACGGTGTGGTGGTGTAGTTATGTGTCTGGTGGGAAGTGCTGATTGTCGTGCCGTTTTCGGCCGCGGTTTCTGCTGCGTTACAAGAGCATGGATCAGTTAGCAGTATTGTCGTAGTGAGTATGTCTTGGTGGATCCTGTTTTGATGATCTTTCTCTTTGTCTAACTTTATACTCTGTCTCTTTCTCCAAATTATTCTGTTTATTCTCTATTCTGTATTCTCTATCTCTTTAATCTGTATTCTCTATTTTCTCTATACTCTTTTTCTAAGCTCATTTTTACCACTACTGGTGATAATCTCACTTTACTGTCTGCCTTTGTCTGTAATTTACTGTCTGTACTTTACTGTCTATACCTTATTCGGTACTTTAGTCTGTTTACTCTGTGCTTTACATGTCCTTTGCTCGACTGGTAGATTTTCTATCTACCCATATTGATAAATGCTACATATATGCTCAATGTCCTACTTCCTCAAACCAAAGACAAATCCTTCCTCACCATGGTCCGACAGATCGGATGGTAACTTTTCTCATACTTCTCAAACACAGACACCGCATACGCATGGCCGATGGAGCGGTCCAACAACTTGTAGCCGGGACGCACGTACTTCATCCGGCCAATGGTGCCCAACCACGCCGCAAACCTCACCACCTGGTCGTCGCTGGCGGTGTACTGGCCGTAGGTGATCACCAATTCGTTCCACCGCGTCATGATCTCGCTGTTGGCGCTGGTGGCCAAGCTGGGATAGATCTCGGCCAAGCTCCGCACCGTCTCGGCACTGACTGGAGCTTGGCTGAACCGTTCCGTCAACGTTTCGATGAAAAGCATGCTCTGGGCCGGCTCAAACGTGGCGATATCGGCCTCGCCAAACGTATCGTCTGCTCCTCCGACGTGCCTGGTCCATCTGTCGCACAACACGTACACTTCGTCGGCCAAAGTGGTGTCGAAGTTGGGGTGTTCAGGTAACCCTTGGCCAAAGAGCCAGGTATCCCAGTCGATGGAGTCCAACACTGGCGTCTTGTCGGTGTTGGCGTAGAATTCGTAGAGCGCCTCGACAAAGTCGACCGTGTTGATCGACAAGTAGCGGAACTTGGAGAAGTAGTGCTTGATAAACGGATCGAACTCGACGGGGCCGCCCAAGCGGGTCTCGATATGGTACAAGAAGTTAAAGCCCTTTTCGTACGGGATCCGCGAGAACGCATCGTCGGGGTCGGCGTTGTCCAAGCTGTACACGAGCGTCGTGAACCGCGGGTCGACGGTGTTGACGGCATTGACCAAGCTGTTCCAGCCGATGATGGCGTTGAAGTGCCTCACCTTCTCGCCGTGCTCAACGTACTCGACCACACCGGCCTGTTTGGCTTCGGCAGCAGCAATGGCGCCGAGGATTCGTCTTTCCAAGTACACCGTCCAGCCCTCGTTGAGCCAGAAGTGTTCCCACGAGCTGTTGGTGACCAAGTTTCCGGACCACGAGTGCGCCAACTCGTGGGCCAACACCTTGATCTGGGTCCGGTCGCCGCTGACCAACGTAGGAGTGACCTGGGTGACGTTGGGGATCTCCATGCCTCCGTAGGGGAACGACGAGGGCAACACCAACACGTCGAAGGTGTTCCATTCGTAGTCAAACACCAAGTTCTCAGCAATTTGGATGAAGTTCTCCATATCGTTCTCGAACTCCCACTGGCACTGCTTCAACCGCGGCGCTTCCGAGTACACCTCGGACCGGGGGCCCACAGTTGCGTGCAAGAGGTTGCCGGAGGTGATGGAAACCAAGTACGACGGGATGGGAATGGGCTGGTCGAACCGGTACGTGTCCTTGGCGTCACACGACACCGGTCTTCCCGACATCAAACACGGCCGTGGCGACGTGGCGCTGAACTTGTAGGGCGATTTCACGGCAGGCGTGTCGAAACAGGGGAACAAGCTCCGGGCGTGGATCGCCTGGCACTGCGAGAAGATGAACGGCCCGGTGTCGCCGTCGAGAAACTGGATGGCGGTGCACTTGTCGGTGGTAGCGAAGTCGATCTCCAACGTGAGTGCGGTGGTGGTGTCGCCAACGGCGATGTGGAGCGGCGATCCGTACGGCTCGCTCCTGGGCTTCACCTCATACGCAGCCTCGGCCCCATTGACCCTGGCACCACGCACCTGCAAGAACGAGGTGTCGAGGATCACCACGTCGGTGTGGGCGTCTGTCTTTTGCAACTGGTACACCACACGGCCCGTGATGGTGTGGGTGTCGAACGAAACCGCCAACGAAAGCTCCGTTTCGTCCACCTTGAAGCTGCGGTAGTTCGAGTGTGTGAATGTGTCGACGGTCTTGGTGCGTGCACGGACGTATTCAACGGTACTCATGGTGGTGGTGGATCTGTGAATTTTTCGCAGTTGATTTTTGGTTAAACAAAATCTTAAACTGTCGTTTTGAGAATAATAAATATTTATAATTACTACGAACGTTTATATACCGTTTATATACCCGCTTCGTCCTGGGTGGAGGTGGTGGTGGAGGTCTTCTTCTTCTTGTCACGCTTCTTGCTGGCTTCGGCGACCAACTCTTCAAACACCCGTGCCTCTTCGTCTTCGGCCTCGGTTCTCGTCACCGAGACAAACACCTCGCCGATCAACCGCAACGCCTTGGCCCGCGCCACTCTCGTCTCGACACTCACATCCTTGTCGTCGAGGATGTTGTCACACACAGCACGCGTGGTCGACTGGATTTCCATCCGCGAACCAGACCACGCGGCAGCCAACACCTTGCCCATGAGGTACTTCTCCATGTCGGCGAGCTCCTCGTCGGTGTGCTTTTCGGGCTCCTTGGTCTCCTTGGCGTCCTTGGCCGTTGTGGCCGCGTCCTGGGCTTGTTCTTCTTCGTACACTTCTCCGCGTTCGTGGGCCTCGTGGCGCTTCTTCTCGGTCTTCAACCGCTCGATTTCCTTCTGGAGCTCGTCGATCTTGCTGGCAACGTCGTCGTTTTCCTTCTCGGACTTCTGGGCGTGGTACTCGTTGTCCTGCTGCATCCTGGCGTACTCCTCCATCGTCTTCTGGGCGTCCAACGCCGACGAAACCACCTTGAACGTATCCTTCACCACCCCGCCCTTCTCCTTGACCGACCACCACAAGCCTCCCCATCCGAAAAACGTCTGGTTCTTGAGGAAGATCTTCGACTTGGCCTTGTAGATGCTGCCGATGGTGTGTAAGATCTCCAACCCGAAACTCTCCATCTTCAACGACTCGGCCTCGTACCGCAACTTCTCCTTGAAAGACGCCGCAACGTCGTCCTTCATGTCGGTCTCGGTGTAGAGCGAGAGTTTCTCTATCAAGTTCTTGGTGAGTTCCTTTCTGGTCTCGATCTTCTTTACACGGCACTCCTCTTCAAACTTTTCCAATTCTGCTTTGCGCTTCAACTCTTCTCGTTCTTTCGGCGTGAGTTCCTTCTTGCCGTCGTTGTCGTGGTGTTCGAGGTAGAGCTGGCCCGAGGAGGATGCAGTGCCGGTAGTGGCGTTGGTGGTAGAAGGTGCGTTGGTGGTGGTAGAAGAAGCATTAGTGGTTGAAGAAGTATTGGTATTGGCAGTAGTAGCCCCAGTCTTGGTGTCTTTATCGTCATCCTTGGTCTCATCCTCGCTGTATCCCGACAACTCGGCCGACTTCGACAACTCCTGCAACAACGAGAGTTCGCCTATCCAGCCCTTGAACGCCTCGCCACCAAAGATCATGGAGAAGAACTCCATGGGGTCCTCAAAACCCTGCAGCGGCACCGACTCCTGCTTGCCGTGCTTGTCATACTTGGCTCTCAACGTGTCGTCGCTCAACACCTGGTACGCCTCGCCGACCTCCTGGAACTTGGCTGCAGCCAGCGGGTCGTCGGGGTTCTTGTCGGGATGGAGCCGGATGGCGGCCTTTCTGTATGCCTTCTTAATGTCGAGTGCGGTGGCCGTGGGTGCTAGGCCCAAAAGATCGTAGTATGCTGTGTCCACCACCATTTGTGCTTGTGAGTTGTTGGTATGACGATGGTTAGTTTGTGATAATTGGAGAGCGATATCATCATGGGAAAAGTGCAGGTTAGCTAGGTCCAGCGAGGGACCGGATTTTGTTACAGGTTAGCTTCGGCCTAAAATATGGCGAAATAATTTACTTGTTTCTCTATGTACAACTAGTTGGAGTAGTAGACCTTTCTCAAGTCCACCACCTTCTTTCCTCTTCCGGCAGCCAAATCTTCGATCGATCTCTGTTTGGTCAACGCTTCGATAAAGCCCTTGACCACCAAAACCGGGTTTCTCGACTTGTAGATCTTTCCACGCAAGTCCTTGATGCCCGCAGCCTGACACACCTCAAAGATGTTGGGGTTGACTCTCAAGCCGAACCCGGCCGGTGCCGACCGGATATACAACTTGACGGCATGGTACTTGTAGTCGACGTCCCCCAAGATGGTTCTTTCTTCGTAACGCGGAATTGGCGTCAAGTTCTTGATGGCATTCCAGTGCGCCTTGACGGCAGCGACCCGGATCCCGTCTCTCGACTTACCTATGCCGAGCCCGACGGTCCCGTTCCGGTCCCCGACAACGGTCATGACAAAGAAGTTGGGGATGTTACCCTTGGACGTCTTCAACGACACTCTCTTCATGATAATCGGACGCACGTAGAGCTTGGTGATGTAGTCGCGGTTCAACCCCGTCAACTTGGCCAAGCCGGTGGCAAGCTCAAACTTGTTGGGCAACACCGACTTCTGCTTGCGTCTGCCTCCAACGCCGGCCTCCACCGGCTTGAATCTCAACTTCAAGTCGCTTCTGTCCGGAGCATGCAACTGGGGAATGGCTGGGTACGGCGTGTTTTCGCCGGCCTGGTTGGGGTACACCATCGGCTCGGACCACTTGGGATCCTTGGATGCGTAGTCCGAGAGCAAGTCGCTCGGCGCCACCTTCGAGTTGGCCCGGAACCCCTTTTTCTTGAGCTCCAACACCGTCTTGGGATCTATCAATGTTTCCGAGATCTTGATGCTCTGGAGCAACTCGGGCGAGTAGTACTTGGACAAAAAGTCAAGATGTTTTTCGATATTCTGCTTCTGCATGGCTCTCACAGACGTCGACATCAACCGCACGCCGGCTATGCCCGGCACTCTGAACATCATCGTTTGGTCTTACTGCTAGCTGGAGTGGTACCAGGTGAATTTTTTTGGTGAAAAAACGTCGAAAATTACCCGGACAGAAACTCTGGGATAAAACATCCGTGCCGCAATAATAAAACAATATTCACTATACGTTGCTAGAAAACAAAATCCATTAATCATTACTGGGGTTCGGCCGTCAATTCCCGCACATCGTCCAACTTAAACTCCTTGACCGCCTTGGACTCCTGCGGCAACGACTGCGGACTGCTGATGGGCGACTGCCACCGTTCCTTCTCCTGCTGCAAGTCGGCAATCTCGGTCTTCAACTTGTGGACTTCCTTCTCCAACCGCTTGCCAAACACGTCAACGTAGTAGGTGGCGCCGTTGTAGCTGGCCCAGATAAAGATGAACGTGACGAAGGCGCCGCAGGCGTGTTTGTACTTGAACCAGATGGGCACAAACATCATCGTCAAGATCTGGTACCCAAACTGGATCAAGCTGAAGGCTGCCGTTTGCAAAAACACCCCGGGTAACGAGTTGACGAAGCGGCCCAAGGCGCTGTTTTCGTTCTTCTTCTTCAAGTAGGTGAACGAGGTGACTCTGCCTTTGGAGATCTGTTCCTTCTTGCGGATGGTGATGAAGTAGTGGTACGACACCTGCCAGAGGGTGTAATAGAGCGAGGTCCAGACGATGCCGTTGACAAAGTCCCAGTTGTCGATGGCGGCCACGGCGGGGTAGTGTTGCTTGATGTAGTCCGGGTCCAACTCGTGGACAATGACAAACATGGTGACGGGGGGCATGACGTGGATAAAGGACGACGTTGTCTTTTCGATGGAGTGCAACACCAACGAGTTGCGCCAGGTGATGACGGCAAAGGAAAGGGTGCCCAACGTGAGCAGAAACACCGACACGAACAACGAGGTCGAGTTGGGGAAGAACCAGATGAACGCCATCAAGAGCAAGTTGACGTAGTAGCACAAGTCGGCCAAGTAGTACTGGAACGACTGCTTGAAGTAGGTGTAGAAGCGCAACGGCATGAGCACGCACAAGAGCGCGGTGTGGAAGTGGGGGAAGTACTCCGGGTACTTGCCGATGATGAAGCCGGAGGTGGCGATCAAGAACACGGCGATGGCATAGAACAACTTTTCCACCGACGACGACTGGAGGTTGCGGTGGATGCGTTCGTCGAAGCGCGAAAGGCGCCGGTTGAACACCTCCTGGATACGCACCAACTCCTGGTCGCGCTGCTGCTTGTTCTTGTACTTGGAGAAGTTCTGTTTCGTTCTCAACTTCATCTCCAGGAGCTTCTTCTTGGTGGACCCCGACACCTTGTCGAGGTTCATGCCAAAGTCAAAGTCGTTGACAAAGAGGAGTTTGGACAAGTCGATAAACGACACCGACGACGCGGAATCGCTCCGTTTGAGCGGGGGCGCGTTGAGCGACGATGTCGACGACCAGTAGCCGTCGTTTTCGTTGTCGTTGTCGTTGTAGTTGTCGTCGTCGTCGGAGTACACGCCGACGCCGTCATCGACCGCCGGCTGCGCGAGGGTGCTGGTGGAGGACGGCGGCGGAAACGCGCGGTTCTCGTCGCGGTCGCGTGATGTGGAGGCCCGGTCTGCCATCTGTAGAGTGTGCCTTGGTGTGTGCTGGTGTCTAGTGGTCTAGTGGCGGTCTAGTGGCGGTCATACAAAGCAAACGTGTGGATGGTTTAGCCGCCCGTGACACGCTTCTACGCGCGGGCGGGCATCGCCACGTGCACGTGCAAATCGTCTCGTTCATTATCGTGTACTATATGCCGGAGATACCTTCCGTTCTTTTCTCTCCATCTTTCATTGTCTCTCTATATAGCAGCGCTTAATGCATCGTAGTTGTACATCTTCTTGTTGTTGCGCTTGGTGGTGTCGACGTATGGATGCTGCTGGTTGTAGCGGTAGCACTCCAAAAGCGCGCTCTTGACGTTGTCGACGCTCTGCTGGCTGAGCTGGAAGTGGAATGCGATGCGTCCGCCCATGAGCCGGACGTTGTACTTGGTTCTGGCAACGTCGATAAGACGGGCGTCGTCCATGTGGTTGGCCTTGAGGTCGACAAACACAAAGTTGGTGTCGACGGGACTCTCCAACTGGATGCCGTTGGCGGTACAAAAGTCGCCGACCTCGCGGGCAAAGCGGTGGGCGCGCTCGAGCTTGCCAAAGTTGTCGTCAATGGCCACCGACGCCATCAGGGTGATGATGCCGGCCTGTCTGATGCCGCCCCCACACTGTTTCTTGAAGTGGTTGGCCTTTTCGATGAAGCGGCGGCGGCCCACCAAGATAGACCCGACGGGCGCCCCCAACGACTTGGAGAGACAGAGCGACACCGAGTCGAAATGGCTGCAGTACTCCTTGATGGACACGCCGGTGGCGGCCAGCGCGTTCCACAAACGGGCCCCGTCCAAGTGCATGACGATGTTGTGTTCGCGGGCAAACTCGGCAATCTTGCGGATCTCGTCGACCGGCGTGATGATGCCGTGCAAGGTGTTTTCGAGCGAGATGACCTTGGTGGGCGCCGCGTGGATGTCGCCGTCGTCAGCAGTATAGTTGGCCACCACATCGTCGTAGGTCAAGTAGTTGCCGTTGGCAGGCACCACCGGATGCACCATGGCCTGTGACAACGTGGCCAAGCCGCCGGCTTCGTGCAAAAAGACGTGGGCGCGGTGGTCGCAGAGAATCGAGTACGGCGGCTGGAACAAGCTGGCACGCAACCCGATCTGGTTGGACATGGTCCCGGACACGCAAAAGAGCGCGGCTTCCTTGCCGGTCAACTCACACATCTTGTTTTCGAGCGCCAATGTTGTTTCGTCTTCCTTGTACACCGAGTCTCCGTACGTGGCGGCCACCAGCGCCGCGACCATGGCTGCGGTGGGCACGGTGAAGGTGTCGCTGCGGAACTCGTTGTGGGTGGAGAACGTTTCTTCGTCGTCGGTGGTCATAGCTGCGGACCTGGTGTGTGACGTTGTGGTGGTGGTGATGGTGGCGGTAGTGGTGATGCTGGTGGTGCTTGGCGATGGCAGGCGACGCCCGCCGTTAAATATCACTCGAGAGGGTGCCCAGCCCAGCAATTTCTTTTTTCCGTTGTCATCGATTGCCGCAAAAAAAAAATGCCGTTTTTGACACTAACGGCTGGCGTGCGTCAGGCGAGGAAACTCGAGCGTTTTGTGGCCCAATTGGGAAGGCGGCGGCGACCCTGGAAACACCCCACGGCCTGCCACCACCACCGGCCACGGCCTGCCACCTGCAACCACCAGGTGCTGGGGCTTGCTGTGCTACATGAAACCCGTCCCCGACCCCAGAAAATCGCCTGTCCATTTTGGGACGCCTGTCTCGCCGCCGCCGCCCGGGACCTCAAGGCAGTTTTTTCGAGATCTGGCCTGTATGCAGTCGCACATCATTGCGGTGTTAAGCCCGTGGAGGGGAACGTCACGTGAACACCGCCCCTAGCCGAATACCCGCAGAGCCCGCGCCATTTTGCAGGTTGGTTTAGGGAGGGTTCGGGGTCCGAAGTCAACCTCCGCGACCCGCTAGCCGCCTACCGGGTCAGGCCCACCGAGTCACGCCTACAGAGTCAAGCCTTCTCCACAGTTTTTTTTTTAGACTTTTGTCGTAATTACTGATCGTACCCATACAAACTATCGCGGTCTCCTCTTTCCTTGCCGGTTCCGGTTGCACCAGCAGCGCCGCCGGGACCGGATCCGCCGATGGTGGCCGGCAAGTTGAGGCTCAAGTTGGATCCGAACGGCTGGAAGTCGCCCATGCCGCCGAGATGGAAGTTGTGCGTCGTCGACACGCCTTCGTTGCGCCAGATCTGCGCGTTGTTGGACACCGTCCGTGCGTGCGTAGGTACATTGGCCCCGACAATGGCGCCGGAACCAGAGTCATCTTTCCACAATTTGCTGGCGTTGCCCGGCGATGCGTTGCTCGGCAACAAAAAGTCGTTGGAGACGCTGATCGACTGGAGCAAGTTCGACGACGACTGGAGCGCAGAATTGTTGGCCACAACATCGCCGTTTCCACCTCCACCATTAGGCCCATTGGCGCCATTGGGGGCATGTAGGCTGGTGACACTGTGGTTGCCCGAAAACAAATCGTTCATCGCCATCGAGTTCCACATACCGGCGTTTCCCGTGCCCGCAGCCCCGGTGGAGGGGCCAGCAGGCGGCGTCGACACCACGTTGGTGGCAGCATTGAGCCCGACATGGTTCAACCGCGGCGAGGTGTAGTTGTACAACAACGAATCGAAGTTGTCGCCGTAGTTCAACATGGTCGTTTGCGAGTAATCGGGCAACGGCGAGCCCATGGCGCCGTTGGAGTAGAGCTGGTCATCGTACGGAAATCCCTGGAGCGAGCTGGGGGTAGCAAGGATCTGTGACCCGATGCTGTTGGACTGGGCATGGCTCATAAACGTAGGAAGTTGCGTCTGTGATTGCTGTTGGGCGAGCGCCTGGGCCTGGGCCTGGGCCTGGACCTGTTGCTGCTGAGCAAGGGCTTCTGCCTGGGCCTGTGCTTGTGCCTGTGCTTGTGCCTGTGCTTGTGCTTGGGCCTGGGCCTGGGCCTGGACGGCTTGAGCGTGTTGTTGAGCCAACGCTTCTGCCTGAGCCTGGGCCTGGGCCTGGGCATGTTGCTGCGCTAAAGCCTCTGCCTGAGCCTGGGCCTGAGCCTGGACCAACAGCAGCGTTTCAACGGGACCGTTGGGCGGAGTTGTCGAGTATGGCAGCAGAGAAACGTAGTGGGAAATGGACTTGTCAAACACGATCGAGTTCGAGTTGATCAGATCCAAGTTCTGGCTCTGGTTGAGCTGTTCGGCCGAGTCGTTGGGGTCGGCCGAATACACCTGGCTGTAGTGGTTGTAGAAGCTGCTGTGGGCCGAATTGTCCTCGGAGGACGGCGAAAAGTTGCGCAAAAACTTGCCATTGGTGGCCCCATTGTTGTATCTGGGTTTGGGTAATGCATTGTTGAAGCCGCCAAAATCAATGGACGCCTGGTACTCGGTCAATTTCTCCGGTTGGTACGACTTGTCCTTGTTCTGTTTGGCGATCTCCAACGACTGGTGAATGGAAACGTACTTCTTGATCTCGGCCCGGAACGAGTCTCTCCAGATCAGCTCGTTTTCCTGGAACGAGTTGACTTCTTTCATGATTTCATCTTGCCAGGCAGGCATGATCTGGAAAATCTTTTGCAACGTTTCAACCACCTTCTGGCTGACGGTGCCATCTTTGTTGAATATGGCGGAATCGGCAGTACTGGGGTTCTGGACGGTAAAGATCTCCAACAAAGGCTTGAGCTGGTTCACCAACGCTACGAGTTCCTTCTTTTCCAGTAATAACTGTCTCAAGTGCTCTTCGATCTGGTCGTTCTCGACCTTAATCTCGTTGATGGATTCCATAGTGGCATCGATTACCTCGGTAATCTTAGACTTCTCCAACTCTTCGTTGTTCAAAATCTGGGTATTTCTTTCTCGTAACTTTTTGATTTTAATTTTGTGGTCGTTTAATTTAGTGTCGTATAGCTCGATGGATGCATTGATGGAGTTCATCTGGGTGGTCAACTTCAGTTTCTGGTAGTTCAACCTGTCCTTTGTTTTCTCCAACATCTTGACGTCGCTATCCTTTTTCAATTTGCTGTCGGTTTCGGCGTCGTATTCCTGCTTGTGGAACTTGTACTGGTTCTGGAGCTCCTTGGTGTCGGACTCCACCTGTTGCCGGTAGTTTTTGTATTCGATGTTGAGCTTTATGGATTCGTTCTGGAACGCTACGAGGTAATCGTTGAGTAGTTCGTTGCTAGTCAACGACCTCACTTCGTCCAAGGTCAAGTTGTCGATGTCTATGTTGGTCGGCGTCGGCGTCTTGGCGGTGTTGTCAATTACTTCGTGTTCCTCCTCGTGCTTGATGCTTTCGAGCTTTTCGTCGTGGATAAGATCTAGCGCGGGATTGCTCTTGTCGATGGTCTGGACGTATACGGGACTGGCCAGAGATCGGAAGTTGGTCAATGAATTAATGGCAATGATTTGGATCTGGTAGAGTTGTTCCGGGTCGAGGTTGTTCAACTTGCACGATGTGGACGTAATGGTGGCCGCCTCCTGGTTGTTTATCATGAGTATGTAGTAGAGTTTCTCATCGTTTTTGATCTCGATATCCCAGTGGATAATCGCGGTGGTTTCGGTGATGGAATCGATGCAGATGTTGGGGGTGTGGGGGATCTCGATGTTCAAGTCTTCCACCAACTCCTTGACGGGAGTTTTGAGAATCTGGAAACATCGGAAGAGGATCCAGCACACGGAAGGCACTAGAGTAATGAGGATCTCTATCATGGATGATGGAGACACAGATTGAGGTCCTGGACTCTTGTGACAGATATTGCTGGCTGAGAGGCGGTTGTTGGATTCGTGGTTGTAACTCCAACGGTTAGGTTACCAATTGTCGTGGGCTGCTTGTTGTTTATACCGAAATAGTGGAGCGTCTATAGGTGCACTTTTATAGAAAATTTTTATATAAAAAAAAAGGTCGTGTGTCCGGCAAATTACACGTCAACTTAGTCCCTTCCGCCGGCTTTATACCGGTGTTACGTGGTACTGTGAGATTGCAACAACGGCAGGATATACGTTTCTAGAAGTGGCAAGGGGACGGAATGGTTTTATCACCTTTTTTGGTAAGCTTAAACACCCCTGCGTTGATCCGGGGCGGCGTGGTGTGTTTTTTTTTGTTCACCATACAGTCACCATTTCCTCTGCAATCGCTAGACAATCGCCCAATGTAGAAGTGGCTCTATTTAGACCACGGTCTAAACCTTAATGGGTGTAAATTGATTTATCCCCTTGTCGTTTAAGAATTTTGGTGCAATTTATAAAAGTTAATATTTTGGGTGCAAAATCCCGGTTTTTCATGGCTCAGAGGCATGCTGGGTGCATAGCGGGGCTAACCCACCGAAAGAGGGTCCAGTACGGTTAAAAATAGCAAGACTGTTCATTTCATAATTCATTAATCTACACGGATCTGGTCGGGCTGGTCCCGGTACACGATACAGCCCGCAATCAACGCAACGTTGAACGCTCCCAACAAAAAGAACGGGCCAAGGACCCAGTGGTCGCTCCAGATTCCTCCTGCCTTGGAGATTATCAAGATTCCTAGACCTCCACTCAAACTGTACAACCCACTGAGACTTCCCATGTGGGCCCGGTTGTCGACACTGCTGAGCAAACTCATACTGGTGATAATGATCCCGATCTGGGAAAACCCAATCAAACTGACCAACACAAAACACAGCACGGTGTGGGGATCGCCGTTGCTCACCAAACACATGCCAAAATTACCCACAAGGCCAACGATCCCGGCCAAGAGCAATGTTTTGAACTTGCCAACCCGTTCCGAATCGATCATCCAGCCCCATAACGGAGCAGAGAACAACGCCACGGTCTGGGCAACACCCGTGAGAATCGCAGAAAACACGTATCCGTCGTAGCATCCCTTCTTCGAGAAGCTGTTGGAATCACACTTCCCGCTCCGGTAGTAAAAGTTGTACACAAAGAGCGGAATGAACACGGCCGTGGTAACGGAAGTCGATCTGGCGACAAATCCGCCGAGATACGCCAACTTGACGGTACTGTTGTCCTTGGAGATCTCGAGACCCCGCTTCAACAACTCGAAATAGCTTTCTTTCTCTGGTTCGCCGTCACCAGCAGTTTCCACAAGAAGAATGCCATCGGTTTCATAGTCAACAACGTTGTTCTCTTTCTTGACATCGTACAAGAAGAAAAACAACACGAAAAACACAAGAAGGGCATAACCGGACACAATGAGGTACGACGATTTCAAGCTGGCCTTCATGGACATCTCGGGAAAGCGCTTCTGGAGATTCACCGGCAACGACAAGAACGCCGACACGGCAAAAATAGCACCCAAGCCCGTGGAAAAGCCAAACAAGGCAGCATATTTTCCGTTTTTCTTGGGTTCCGGGCGTGCTGTCGACTCCTTCCAGTACAAGAACTTGCTGAAGGTAAAGTCCGAGGAAGAGACCTCGTTCAATGCCACGGTTACCATGCTCATACAGGCAGTGACACCAATAGCAAACACCACCCGGAAAGCAATCAAGTCCGGGTATATGGAGCTGGAAAGCGCACTGTATCCGAACAAACTGAACGCAATCACGACGAACGACGTTGCCTGGACAAGCTTCGAACCACTAATAGGAACAGCCGAACTCGTGTTAATCTTATCGGACAAAGCACCCACCAAAGGGGCCGACACAATTGAAGCCAATTCGTCGACGAAACCCAAGGTGCCGATGATGCTGCCTATCTTTTCGTCCTGGCTGATGCCGATGACCTCAGTGATGTAGAAGGGCTGGGAAGAAGCAAGGAAAACCACAATGGAAATACATGCGAAACCGGCAAAGTTGAATGCCACAAAGTGTGACGGCTTGTAGTGGGCAAACATGTCACGGTGTGGTGTTGCTTGAAGTGATATCTGTATCTGGGCTGGGGAAGTGCACTTGGATCAGCAATTGGTTCTTTATCTTTTCGATCAGCCCTTTTCCGGCCGGAGAAGTCACATGACCAATCGCCGCCTCCGGAGACTCTTCGGAACAAACTCCCAAGCCCACAAAGTACAACCTATGGAAAAAAAGTGTGTCTCGGAATAAGGTTCGATGCCCACCGATGAGAGAAGGCAGATGTAGCGGTCGCTGGAGCCAGGAGAAAAGGTCTGGAGCAGTCCTGCCTGTTCTAGAATATGCCAACACATGATTCACGTCAACTGTGGACCCCTTAAGGCGCCCATCATCTTATGATACCCATTTCAGGGCCATCAGTGGGTGGGTTGAATACCCGGATAATTGATCCGGTGTGCAGGACTTGTCATGCACAGAATGACCGGAAGTCGCATTTTGATATCGGAATTGCAACGGTTAATTTGATTGCGAAAGCGAACGGCTAACCAACATCCGACTCACAAACTATATAAGGTGGTCGCCCTGGCGGCAGCTAAAATTAAGTTTCTGTTTATTCTACAAGTCACATTTACACACATTTACACATTACCATGAGTTCCGAACTGTCTTCCTTTAACAAAGACGAGTTGGATCCTAGCCACTACCATCCTGAAGATGCTGATCTTAACACCGACGCATTATCGGAGTTGTCCCCGATCAACTCGAGGTACTCTACCGGCCTTGATAACCCCATTTCCAAAACAGAAACGGCAAAGTCTCTTCATGACGTTGGTCTTTCCAGCGATATCCCCACTCCGGGCATGGTTAACCCTCCCATTGCCAACCCTATTTTCCCTGAAGAATATACCTTGGAAACACAAACCGGGTTGGTTCGTCTCCAAACATTACAGTCCATAGGTAGATCCCGTACCAACACTTCCAGAGCGGGAGAAAAGGAAGAGGAAACTACTGAAGATGAACTTGATCCCGAAATCGAGTTCGTTACCTTCACTATCGACGATCCAGAGAACCCCCATAACTGGAATCCCATCACCAGATGGTTCTACACCGTCATATTATCGGTGTTTGTCATCTGTGCAGCCTATGGATCATCCAGTTTGGCAGGTGGTCTCCCCACCATCAACAAGAAGTTCGGTGTTTCTACCGAAGTGTCTACCCTTACCGTTTCTTTGATGGTGTTGGGATTCTGTGTCGGTCCATTGATTTGGGCTCCTCTTTCTGAACAAATTGGAAGAAGACCGGTGTACATCATTTCGTTTGGATTATACGTTATTTTCAACATTCCATGTGCTCTCGCTAAAAACATCGGTACGTTGCTTGTTTGCAGATTTCTCTGTGGTGTTTTTTCGTCTTCTGCCTTAACCAACGTTGGTGCCAGTATTGTTGACTTGCACAAAGAAACTAGAGGCTTGGCCATTGCATTCTTTTCGTTTGCACCTTACTCTGGACCCGTTTTCGGTGGATTGGTGAATGGTTTCATCAGTATCGGAACTGGCAGATACGAAATGATGGTATGGGTCAACATGGCCTTTGCTGGTGTCATGTGGATTATTATTGCATTTATTCCAGAAACCTATGCTCCTGTTATCTTAAAGAGAAGAGCTAAGCAGTTGAGAAAGGAAACCGGTAACCCCAAGATTATGACCGAACAAGAAGCCACTCCATTATCTATAAAGGAACTTATCAACGAATGCTTGATTAGACCATTGAAGTTTGTTATCACCGAACCAGTCCTTGACTTAATCTGTGGATTTGTCGCTTTGATTTACTCGATGTTGTACGCCTTCTTCTTTGCCTATCCAGTTATCTTTAACGAGTTGTACGGGTATGAAGACAACATCATTGGTCTCATGTACATTCCTATTCTTATTGGTGCTGGATTGGCCCTTTTAACAACGCCTATTCTTGAAAAGAAGTACATGGCCATGTGCAAGAGAAGAACCCCT
The DNA here is from genome assembly GCA_003706535.2 of Teunomyces kruisii. Lineage (NCBI taxonomy): Eukaryota > Fungi > Ascomycota > Pichiomycetes > Serinales > Debaryomycetaceae > Teunomyces > Teunomyces kruisii. The sequence goes on from PPLR02000020.1 coordinate 152,768, forward strand.
GAACCTGAAGACAGACTCATTGGTGCCTTGATTGGGTCTCCTTTCCCATGTATCGCATTGTTTATTTTGGGTGCCACCTCTTACAAGCATATTATCTGGGTCGGTCCAGCTTCCTCGGGTATTGCATTCGGTTATGGTATGGTGTTGATTTACTATTCTTTGAACAACTACATCATTGATACTTATGCCAAATACGCTGCTTCTGCATTGGCCACCAAGGTTTTCTTGAGAAGTTCCGGTGGTGCAGCCTTCCCATTGTTTGTCACTCAGATGTACCACAAGCTTGGATTACAATGGGCTAGTTGGTTGTTGGCATTCATAGCTTTGGCCATGATTGCAATTCCCTTCTCGTTCTACAAGTATGGTAAGCAATTGAGAGCCAAGCTCTGTAAAGAAGATTACACTGCTGCCTCGCATACATAGAGAGGATTATTTATTTTGATAGATTTATAATAATTTTAATAATAATGTAAAATATATTGATTTTTTATGTAAAATGTACCGATGTTTATAGGGCAACGAGAGAAGAATAGGAAAAGGGGATATATAAATCAAGTCTGGATGTCTTTGATCTTTTCGGTGACATCATCCAAGTCAGCTCCGGTGATGGAACGGAAAAAGAGGTTGAGATCGATGTTTTCGTGACTACCAGCCAAACCTTCCTTTGGAGAAAGAACCTTGTAGTTGAGGTAGTCTGAGTTAGAGAAGGCAAACACGGGAACATCAACTGCAGTGTGATCACCGGTAGACCAGCCTACGTCAGCTCTGGTACTAGTCAAGTTGTTCAACGCAAAGATAAGATTCTTCTTTCCAATTTGGCCCTTGATTCTAGCGACTTCGTCGTCGGTGACATCGTTGAATCCGAGACCTTCCTGAAGAATGTCGTTCTTGATGAATTCAGTCAACTTAGTGTCGTCACTCTTGTCTTCAAACTCGGTGATCTGGTTGACCAAGTATTCACCCGAGTGCTTGACGTTAACAAGAACATCGTAGTAAGTGGAGTTGATTGCAGGAGTAGTCAAACCACCGGTTTCATGATCGGAAGTAGAAACGACAATGGTGTCGACTGGCGACTTCTTGACGAATTTGTAAACGGACTTGATCAAGTCGTCGTATTCCAAGGTTTCTCTAACCTGAGCAGCAGCATCGTCATCATGACCAGCATGGTCAATTCTGGAACCCTCAATCATTAAGAAGAAACCTTGTTCGGAGTCTTCGGTTGCCTTGGACAAAGCAGTAAGAGCAACTTCGGCTTCTTCGACCAACGATGGGTAGATCGACTCGTTACGTTCGATCTTGTATGGGAAGTTGTATTCGGCGAACAAACCAAGCAATGGCAAGGTGACATTTTCTCCACCCTGTAAGGCGTCAAACTGTTCTCTGTTACCGGCGTAGTTCCAGGTCTTGTTGGTTTGGACTTCTTCAATCAAGTTTCTTGAATCTGGACGACATCCACCTTCAGTGGTGTTTGGAAGGAAGTTACATTTACCACCACCCAAGAGCAAGTCGGGAACTCTTCCCAAAGGATGGTCGCCCAACAATTGTTCAGCAATCAAGTCTTGCTTCGATCTGTTGGTGACATGGGCAGCAAACACACCAGGGGTAGCATCGGTGATACTGGTGGTGACAACCAAACCGGTAGCGTAGCCCTGCAACTTCAAGGCTTCCATGATGGTACCAATAGGCGTTTTGTTGACATCGACACTAATGGCCTTGTTGTAGGTCTTTTGGCCAGCAGCATAGGCGGTACCGGCGGCAGCCGAGTCGGTGACAAACGAGTCGTTGGAACGGGATCTGATCTGGCCAATCAAGTGCTGGTCCAATTCCAACAAGTGGTCAGCGGGAAGACCCTTTTGTACCTGTTGGAAGTTTCTGGCCAACTGGACGGAAGCACCGCCCATCCCGTCGGAAACCAAGAAGATGATATTCTTCTTGGTAGCAGCAATAGGAGAAGGAGCAGCAGTGGTTGAGACCAAGAGGTAGATGAGAGCAGCTAACGTGAGCAAGCCTTGGTATTTTGGAAAGATGAACATTGGGTGCAAAAAAATGTGGCTTTGGTTCTATTTGTGGAGAAAATCTAGTTGGTGAAGACTAAAGAATAAGGTTAAACGGGGGGACTGAGACCCAGCTATTTATACGTCGATTTCTCAGCATGGCATTGCCAACGGCATTCCCTCGGCCCCTTAGTCGTTAGGCACTAGGGGCACCTCAATTAGTATCTGAACTAAAAGTCAATTTAGGTGATAGCCCACGAGGTTGACAAGAAAAATATTTGCAACTCGATTGCAACATTTTTTACCCAATCCGGCAAGTGCCCCAATGTCCATCTAAGGGAAATGGTTGGATTAAATTTTGATTCTGCACCGCCAATTGCTTACCATTGGCCCAACAATTATAGTCTACGCTTGGTGTAACGTATAAAGAGATCACAGGCTAAAAATTCAACGTGCGGTTGGCCCACTCCCATACCGATGTTACACGGAGGTGGGGGCGCGAAGAAAGGGGCATCGTCCTCGGCCTACGCAACTACATGCCCGCATAAACAATTGCAATTGTACCAAGTCTTGGCAAGCGTAACTTTATCTATAATTCGTATGTAATATTTCTAGACACGAGGGTGTAATTCATCGCCATAGCCCTGAACCTGTGCCGTGGCACCATGGCGAGGCGAATGGTTTGTGTCCTTGACCAATTGGGACACCTGGGCCAAATTGACTCCGGTGATCGATTCCATAAAGGCACCGATCTCGATGTTTTCGTGGTTGCCCAAAAGGCCGTGGTAGGGCTTGTGGGAATACAACTGGGAACCAATTGCCGGGGAGTTGGTGTAGGCATAGATGTTGACGTCGACAGCCGAGTGGCCATGGGTGGTCCATCCTGTTTGGGATCTGAACGAAACCAAGTTGTTCAACACATACAACAAATCGTTGATGTTCACGGCGTTTTTGATGGCCTCCAACTCTTCCGTGGTGTAGCTCGAGATCCCCAAGTCGTTTTCAATGACATCTTTGACAAATGCGTCAAACTTGCCATTTTTCTTAGCCTTGACACTGAAAATCTTCTTGGCCAAGAACTCGCCCGAATGGGTGGCATTCAACAACACTTCCGGGTACCACAAGTAGTCCGGGTACTCGGGGGTGATTTGTCTTGCCGTGACCAAACCACCGGTTTCGTGGTCGGACGTCGAGATAGCAACGGTTTCGACATCGGACTCGTCGATGAACTTAATGACTTCGGCGAATGCCTTATCGTACGCCAAGACCTCTCTAACTTGGGCAGCCGGATCATTATGGTGGCCGGCGTGGTCGATTCTCGAGCCTTCAATCAAGAGGAAAAAGCCCTTGTCGGAATCTTCAGTAGCCTTGGATAATGCAGTGAGGGCAACCTTGACCTGTTCGGCCAAACTAGGGTATTCGGCCGAGTCACGGTCGATGTCGTACGGAATGTCACCTTCTGCCAACAAACCCAACAATGGCAACGACACGTTGTTTCCAGATTGCAACTGATCAAACAGGTCTCTGTCACCGACATACAGCCATCCATTAGTCTGGGCCTTGGTGATCAAGTTTCTCGAGTCGGCACGACATCCGCCGTCTCCGGCAGGATGGAAGTGGCATCTGCCACCACCGAGAATCAAGTCGACCAGTCTTCCCAAGGGATATTCGCCCAATTGGTGCTCGGCAATAGTATCTTCCTGTGATCTGAAGTCGACGTGGGAACTAAATGCGGCTGGGGTTGCATCGGTAATTCTGGTGGTGACGACTAACCCGGTGTAGTAGCCCTGCAACTTCAAGGCTTCCAAAATGGTTCCGCAAGGAGTTTGGTCTGGGGAAACCCCGATGGCTCCGTTGTAGGACTTCAAGGCACATGAAAATGCGGTGGCGCCGGCAGCAGAGTCGGTGACGAGGGAGTTGCTGGACCTCGTTCTCGAGGAGCCAATCAAATGCTTGTCAATGGTCAACACGTCGTGGATGGGCAAGCTGTCGCGGAACTGGCGGAAAGAGCGGGCCAAAGACAAGGACGCTGGGCCCATGCCGTCGGTGACCATGAAAATGACGTTCTTCTTCTTTTTGGGGTCGACCTTGTCCTGGTGGGAGTTGGTGGCAGCAAAGAAGTAGAGGTAGGCCAAGATGGCCACCACAAACGTCTGGACGGCGGTGAGGCCGTACCAGAAGCGCAGCGACCTCTTCTTGGTGTTGTACACCGACGGGTTACCTCCAAGGAGTGGCGTATCCATTGTAAAGAGCAATAGAGGTGGTAATTACGGAGGTTCAAGTACAGTTTTATATCGAAGATTGCGACGGGCCGCCAGCCGCACCAAAACCGGACCGCGCGCGTTGCGTTCGGGGCGCGCGCGCCAGTGCCTCCCGGGCGCAGGGACCGGATTTTAGTGGCGGTGCTAAAACGGCACGCTGGCGACATCGATGTGGTCCGCAACGTACTTTGCCATGGACAAGTCCATGATGGAGAGTCCCACGAGTTTCTGGACGGTGATGTTGGTGGCGGTGGTTGTTTTGCGGGAGTTTTCCGGCGGCGTGGAGGCGTAGAGTTCGACGAGGTCGACGAGCGAGTCGGCGGTGATGCCCGACTGGATGAGTTCGCCCGCCTCGTGGAGGCAGTGGTCCTTCGAGTCGACTATGATGTTTACCTTGTCCTTGATCTCGGCAGTGATGAATTGGGTGCGTCCAACTCGATCATGTGGGGCTTGTAGGAGCCGATCAACGCCACGAACGTCGGCCATTCGGCGTCGGTGTTGATACACTCGGACGTGATCAACGCCTCTGTCGTTGGGAGACACCCGAAAATTAGCGACGAGTTGCGTGCGTGCGCCGCGAAGCTGTCGCTAAATGTGAAAACCTCGGTAGAAATAGCGGGAAACTCGCGCTGCAACTTTTGTGCCAACTGGTCGGCGCTGGACCGCGACCGGCTGACGATGTTGACTCGAGTAATGCCGCCGTCAGCGTACAACAAGAGCGCCAATTTGGCGTGCCAGTAAGCCTGCGCCCCCGACCCAAACACTGTCACCTCGGGAAGGAGCCTCGTCCCGGGCGGAACCACCTTTGTGAGCCCCAACGTCGACGCGAGCGCCGTTCTGAACGCAGTGAGCGAAGCAGCATTGACCACGGCCCGAATGGCGCCGCTCTCTTCGTCCAACACCACCACCGCACCCTGGAACCCAGCACTGCTGCCGGTGATGATCTTGATCCCGACTTCTTCCGGTGCCACGCACGGCATGAAGAGATGTGAACATCCACGTCTTGCTGCGACCGTACGTGGTGGCACGACTGCGGGATCGCCACGGTACACCGCGAGTCCCCGCAAGAGCGCCGGCTGGAATTGCTCGAGAATCGTCTGTTTGGTGAGTCCCTGCTCAAGATACTCGTTCACGGCCGCGTCTGATATAACCTTCATTGTTTTTGGATGTTTGGAAACAGATTAGTTTTTCTTTCCGTCCAGATTTTGGTTCCGTTTCCATTGCCGTATCGGGTCGTGTGGGGGAGGCGCCATTGGTGAAATCCCGGGCGCCAATGCCGATTCCGCTCCCCGTTCCGCTCGCCATTTTCTCTACACCATTTACTCTAACTCATTATTCATTATTATTCTAGTTCGTCTGTAATTTCCGTAATATCCCTTCGTGGACCCATTTAAGCTCGGACTCGGTGTCGCCGTTCACGGCTCCAGCACCGGCTCCTGCTCCTGCCGTCTCTCCCACCAACTTGACGCGACGAAACTCCTTGATATCGCGCATCAACTGGGCCAACTCGGTGTCTTCGCTACTTTCCATCAACTCGGTCAACACGATGTTTTCCATCGAATTCACAAGCGAATAGTACGCCAACCGGTTCTCGTTGCTGGGAGCCCCGAGGCTGTAGAGCTTGTACCGTATCGAAAGCTTCTTCAACGACGACAATGTGTTGGAATGCAAGTGTTCTAGCTCGTCACCAATCCGTTCCTGGATAGTGCCATTGCCCACCAAACGGAAAAAGAGCGCCTGTATCTCTGTCAATTCAAACTTGTTGGCAATGTGGCGGGCGATCTTGGCGTTGTTGGTGGTGGACGATTCCCAAATCAAAAACGACGACTTGATCGAATTGACGGTGTTGATGTAGTGCACCTCGTCAAAAAACTTGATGTATTCAAAGTTGAACTTCCACACAATCCGTTCGTAGAACGGCGAAAGCTTCTGTTGTTTTATGAGAGGGAAGTATTGTGCGTTGAAGTTTTCCTTCAAGTTCTTGATGATAAGAAGCGGTTTTCTCAAGTCGTGGTACTTCTTCAACATTATGATATTAAACTGCACAGCCTGCAACGGGTCCTTCCACTTGAGGCCCAACACGTCGATTGGCGAATTCTTGAGACTGAAATGTCTATTGAGGACTACATCTGTCAAAACACGGAGCGACAATTGGTTCTGGTATTGTAGAAGCAGCAAGAGCTCGTTCAACTCTCTGGTGTCTGAGATCGCCTTGATATAGTGTGATAGTTCCTTGGGACTCATCTTGAGAATGCTCGACGAGTTGGGAGACGATTGGAGCCCGTGGAGCAAGTTGGTGACATAATGGTTGGGGATATTGGAGGCGGGCAAATCCACCTTCATCAAGTCTTCGGCTCTGTACTGTTCGCTGGCCGATCCATTTGTAAGGTTTTTGAGGAGTGATGGACGGTATGCTGGAGTCAAGAGGTTGAGGGCATCAGCCAACACGACGTTGTCGGATGCCTTTTTCGATAGGAACCGTATGGCTCGCGCCATAGGTGGCAGTTTCAGAATGCTCATGCCACAATGTAGTATTTACGTAACGATTTATTAATGTGGGAGTATCCTAAAGCGGTAAGGGGTATATTGGGTGTGTGGATGGATTGTAGTTATTGTTAATTGATGACTTGATTTTGTAGGGTGAGTGCTGGTGTGCATATACTTACACCGCTTGTAGTGGTGTGTACACGACTCTTGAGGTGGTTTCCGCAGCCGCACATAGAACGAATCGAATACGAACCGGAAGTGACACAGGTTAAAGCCCATATAAACTGTAGGTATGGAACAATCTAATAGTACGGCCGTTGTTTTCCATTCTTTGAGTAATCAAGTTGACTTTTCTCGTCAATTGAGTATTTAGGTAGTCGTTCGGTTCTGCATCTTAGTGCTCAATATTGTTGCCCCACTTGTAACGTTATCTCGACGGGCACGCGTCTCAACATCTATAACTGTCTATCATACTGTTCTTCTTAAATGGCATCCACCACCACAATTGTTCCCAGTAACGCTGCTTTGCCGGCCCGCGATACAGATTGGGAACTGCTTTACCAGGTAAATTATCTCGCCTTACTGTTCGATACCATGAACCTCGGAAGAAGGGACCCGCCTCTACCGACTGAGGTACGCGATAGTTGTCAGAAGTTTGTCGACAGTTGTCGGCCAAAGCTTCTGGAACTTCCACCCTATTATTACCCCAATGATGTTTGTGCTTTCTATGAATGGAGTCATTTCTTCAACGAAACGTTTGAGGATTGTCCATTCTTCTCGGACGTTCTTAAACAAGGCTTTGCTAACTTTGACTTTGAATCAGTCGAATATCAGACCTTTAGTGGCCCACTCTTGAAGAAATGGTACGAAAGAGTCACTCAGGACATTCTCGAAATCTTCATAACAGAGAAGAATGCCTGTATGTATTACCTTAAACTGGACCACACCCCTAGGTCGTTTGAAAGATTTGTAAACGAGATTCGTACCACAAACAGAATAAATCGTGCAACGACTTATATCCAAACATATCTTAGAGCAAAGAGAAATAATACCTATAACCCAACTAGTTCAAATTCCAAAGCTTTACACAAAAGTATTCATTCTATCCCCAACGGCATTGGCAGGTTCATAATGTCTGTTGACGTTGAGTTCTCAAACCTCGATGATAGATTTTGGCAAAACTACCACAAAAAAAACTTTGAAACCGTTGCAGACTTACTTGCAAAAGATTTCGATAAATATTTCACGGACAGAACGATAAAAGGACTTGGTGCACGCAGACGTACTTTCAAATACCTTCAGAGTAAATCGTTTCCTATCAAGAAAAAGAATAACAACAAGAAACAGAACGTTGCTTCCAATAAAGATCAGAACCGCCCCAAACAGAACAAAAAGAATGGTAACAAATCCAATCGGAACAGATACCAATCCAAAAATTCTACAAGCAGACCAAACCAAGGTTCAGCACGGCGGAGATCAAAATCGCACTAGAGATGGCATGGCAAGAGCGGTGGCATCAGTGGTGCGCAGGCACGCGACATTAGACCCGTTCGGTCGCTAATTGGTGTTATATAGCGACTAATTAACATTGACCATTTATCTCTCTACATGAAACTCTTGCGGTATCGCTTCTTTGGCAGGTGTAAAGGCAATCTGGTGATGAACACAACGGTCCTTACAGCCTTTTCTGACGGGTCTCCTTTCGAGAACTTGTACTTGATCCGTCAAAAACCTAATTTGGGTCCCAAATGGACAACATTGTTTCAACTTGTACGACAACTTGCAAGGTAGTTACGCTCTGTCAGTGACACATTACGTCTCCAACATGTAGTGGAAATCAGATCCCAGCGTACGTGAGGACAATCCAGCTGTATAATTAAGGTGGGCAAAAAATGTACCATTACTAACAAGCATATAATTGTTAATATTTCCACTCTGGTTGGCAGAACACCAGTTTAAACCACTAAGCATACGTCAATTAATGGGTAACTTTAGCTTTTTGCAACCTCAAAGGTACTGGCAAAAAGAGTGCGATCCTGTATATAGTCCATTGCTGTTTTCGGAAACAATAGTCGCTTTACCGCAGCCACCATAACACTGGTTTGGCATGGTCCAATTATGGCGGACCCCTCTAGTCGTAGACCAGTTTAAGTATCTGACTCTGACAACTACAGCCGGTACCAAGACCGTGGCCAAGCACTTGCCACAAGATACCCCCACAACCGACGTGGCCTAACGCCAGTGGCCCCCCGCGCCATTCCCGCTGACCAAAAGCGGAATTACGGCTCATTTGCTGTGGATTGTTAGCTCCGAGTGCCGCACTAGCAGGGCCGCCAAACCCCAAATTTTACTCAGATCAGATAAGCTTGCCATCCCCAAAACAAAAAAAAAGCTGGCAGTTTTCTTGATTACACACCATAGGGAGCGATGCCAGAAGCGACTCCGTTGATACCCCCCGAGATGGACCTTCAAAGTGCCGCCAATGATGTGTACGAAGCAGTGGTGGAAGACGAAGAAGAGTACAACGAAGACTCCCATGACGAAGACGTCGTGTGGCTACGGGAACAGCGTACGCTCAACAAAAGTCTCCATTGGTTGAAGCGCCCGTCAGTGCTTATGGTGGCCCTGATCACCTTCCTCTTAGCGTTTGCCTCTTCCAGTGGCGAGTCGTCTCGACAAGTCATTTCCTATAAGTTGGCCTGCAACTACCTCACACTGGATTCTGGTACATGTGACCCTACCCAGACCCAGGTGCTTGTGTCCAATCTTCAATTGGCGTACAGCACCTCGTCTGCCATTTTTATGTTGATTGCTCTGGGCAAAGTCGGCCCACTTTCCGACCAGTACGGAAGAAAGCCGTTCATTGTGTTGATCATCTTGCTTATGTTCTTGGGCAAGTTGACCAAGTTTCTTACCATGTACAACTTTGACAAGTTGAAGTTTGGCTTGATGTTATCTTCGGAAATCTTGACCAATCTCTGTGGGGGCATTCTGACCTTGCTTACACTTGCCAACTGTTACATTTCTGACGTTTCGGAACCCCATCAAAGGATCTATTCGTTGGGAATCTCCATCGCTTCCATGTTCACCGGGCTCAGTATTGGTCCCGTCGTTGGTAATCTTGTATTATCGATGGCCAAGGCGTATTATCCCCCTCAGGAGTCTAGCGTTGCTGCCATTGACACTTCGGTCTCGATCTCGAAGGCAGAATTCGTGCCATTGAAATTCGAATTGGTGACGATTTCTCTCCTTCTTCTCTTTGCCTTCTTTGTGTTGCCCGAATCCCGCTCAGAACGGGCCAGAAGCAAGTCCAGATCAATGTCGGTGTCTCTGAGTGTCCTGTTGGGGTTGGCGCTCGATCTTTCACAGCCAAAACCGTCGTTTTTATCCTCGATCAACTTCCTTAGACCACTCAAGTTGTTATACTTACCGAGCGAGTTTGTTGCCAACAAGGCCAAACTTACAAGCAATCGGATTGTGGTATTGTCGTTGATAATTATGGAATGTTTTATTGTATCGATGTCGGTTGCTATGGGAGAAATCTATATTCTTTACGGGATTTATTCCTTCAACTGGGACCAACATGATATTGGACGGTTCTTGGCAGTATCGTGTTCCATAAGGGCCGTTGTGCTTATTGTGCTCTCGCCCATAATTAACCACCAATTCTTTCAGAAGAAACTCCGGTTCCGCCCCATGAAGAAGCAGTTTGACATGGTAGACTTCTCCATGGTACTCTTTGGATTTGTCTGTGAGTTTATTGGGCTCAACTTGTTCTTTGTGGCGCCAACCACGGGCTCGTTCCTTGCACTCATGACGATTACGTCGTTTGGAACCCTTCTGTTACCGTCATTATCGTCGTCGATCATCAAATTCTACCCTGAATCGATGGTCGGAGAGGTGTTTGGTGCCATGGCATTGATGAAGAATCTCTTTTCGTTGGTTTCTCCCATCGTAATCATCACCATCTACAAGTACTCGTTATCGCATTGGAACTTGCCAGGAGTGCCGTTCCTTGTGTTTGGAGGAGCCATGGGTGTGTCGATCATCGTGCTTCTTGTTTGTAAGAGGTTGTTGAACTTGACACGCGACAGCGAGCCCGAGTTGCTTACACGCCGTATCAGTACGGCGCTGTTGAATAAGACTGCATTGGTGCGCGACGGTAGTTAGAGTGTTTAGAGAGAAGACAAGATAATAATGAGCGACGTAGAAACAAGATAAGAGCGAAGGGCATTGGTTGATAGATATAGACAAAAACGAGACTACGCTCTCCTACATTACAGATATTTGTCGAACAGATCTCAGTGTCAAATCTATTGACTAGATTGAGTGAGATTCTAATGTTCTAGAAACAATTGAAGTATACACTGGTTGAAGATAGAGAATATAATAGAAAAAAAGGGACAACTAATGTTAAAATATAGGGGTAATAGTTCATATGTACGTGTTATAATAGAGAATTGGGATTATGATAGAGGGTTTACGGTACTAATTGATATCATAGATAGTATGGACATGTAAACTCGATAAATACTCGCGATAAAAAAACGCGCGAGTGTCAATCTTGACACTACACATGTCTCTATTGATGGGACTATTGCTTCGGTTTCTCGTCACCCTCTGTCTGTATTCGTTTGTGTTTTTCTCGGTAGTGTTCCTCATCCGTGTGTTTGTTGTTGACACCTATCTTATTAAGCGTGACAAGCAGGATCCCCCCGCAGCAGCAGTGATCACCTCGGACTCCGACAGCGACGGCGACAGCGAAGGCAACGACACGCTTCACTCATTCCTCGACCACAGTTTTTACCAGAACCTCAACAGCAGCTCACAGTATTTGCGGAGAGACAGCTTTTCCCAATGAGTTGCTACGTCTACTTCCCCAATGACTTGATCCGACCGCTCAGCAGAACAACAGATGCCACATTCTGGGGCCACAGGCTTGCAAACGTGTATGTGGTTGTCCTGATCGTGTCCAACAACCAAGAATTATCCGACCATCTCGACTTGGAGATCATAGACCTCCGACTTCAGTACGATGAGCAAACTGGACTTCCTACGGTGGCCGATTCCCGCGACAACTACTTCGTGATACTATTTGATCCTCCCAACTACCGCAACCTCGAATATCTCACCATCAGGCCCATCTTTCTCCAGTCTATGGGCAATGAGTTGGAACCCACATTGACGGACAGTTTGGCCAAAGAAATCGACGAGATGGAACCCATACATGGGCCCATTCCTCTGATCACAACTGAAATCCTCGATAAGATTAACCAGATAAACAAAACCCGGCTAGACCTCAGGGCAGTGGGACCGCACAAGTCTCCAACTAGCCTCAATCCCCTTGCGCGACTTCTTATGTACATAATCGTTGCCATTCAACGCATTCTCATATACTGCATCAGATCCCTCAACCGAAAAGTTGGAAGCTACGACATACTTTCGTTTTCCGAAGTGTTGAGACAACTAGAACTCCGTCTACAGCAGATAAACTACTTCCCCATCCAATTCCTCAGTTATTATGATAGAAATCTCCTATACAAAGACAATAACTTCATCTTGACCGACTTGCACTTGCCAACGTTCAACTCCAACCTCAACATCAATAATTCCAATTATATTAATCTCCACAACTCAATATGGATGATCTTTAACGACATACTCTTTGGTGTGACCATATACAAGATCATCGTCGACAACTTTGACACAATTACCACATATTTACACCGCGTCATCATCCAAAAGAGGCTCTTTGGAGATCTTCTTGACTTGGTGTCGTGGGTCTCAGTGAACCATCCTGCTGGGTTTAAGTTGAATAACGAGCTTGGTCAATTCTTGGGAGACTTGTACATATGGGCACTTAAGTTCTGGAAACTAATGGTCAACGATCTTGTTGAATTAAACATGTCTCTGGAGGTCAAGCTGCGAATCATGGTGACATTCCAATTGTTTCTCAAGCTAGTATGTTACTTTGGGGGAATATCTTTCCTTATCAGCTTCTTGATTGATTGTTTGAATTATCTCACCTTACATATTACCTGCTTTTACCATACAAGCACCAAGATTTATAAGCGACAAATAGAGGTCATTAAGTCGTTGTTCCAGCTCTTTAGAGGCAAGAAATATAATGTGTTGAGAAACAGAATTGATAACTTGAATAACTATGTCCATGGCACCGATGAAGGGCTGTTTGAGATTGACCAGTTTCTTCTTGGAACCTTACTTTTCATGGTGCTCGTCTTCTTGTTACCGACAGTATTTGCATTTTACTTGATGTTTTTCATTCTCAGACTCGCCACTATGGTGTTGCAGAATTTCTTGGAGAACCTACTCATACTCATCAACTTCACCCCGTTGTTTGTTATCTTGCTCAAATTGAAGAACTCCAACCGGTTGCAGGGTGGTATTCGGTTCCAGTACTTGTCGACGGAGAACAACATCAACTACGTCAAGCTTTCGAATAAGTCTTTGGCATACGGCGAGATCTTCCGCAATTTCTTCCAGCTCTTTACCCATGCAAAGAGTTTTCGGAGTTCTTTGGTGCTGAACTTTGTCCAGGGAGAGCCCATCACCTTGAAACACAACTACAGATTAAAGTATCATTACTTGATGTTGCCTGAGAGATGGGAAGAAACCGTAAATGTATGGCGGAGCCTTACTAAGTAATTTAATAAATAATAGATTCAAACAACAGGGTCGAAGGTAATTTGCAGCCAAAATCAGCCATTATAAGTTGGAATTTTGCACGTGTACTTTGTTAAATTTAGGGCTGAAACCCTTGCAATATGCTGACTATTTGCATCCCTGCACACAGCCCAACCAATTTTTCAATTTTTTTGATTTTTTTTTCGCATGAAAAATTCGACTCGCACATACTCAGTATTCCAACCAGTTTTTTAAAGAATTTTCCTTTCTATCTACAGGTGTTGATAATACAGTAACTAGCGGAAACATGTCTTTACCAGCTTCATTCAACTTGACTCAAGCCGACACTGAATTGTTGTTGGCTGCCAACGTCCACTTGGGTTCCAAGAACGTTCAAGTCCACAACAAGCCATACGTTTACAAGACCAGACCAGATGGTGTTAACATCATCAACATTGGTAAGACCTGGGAAAAGATCGTCTTGGCTGCCAGAATCATCGCTGCTATTCCAAACGCTTCTGATGTCGCTGTCTGTTCTTCCAGAACTTTCGGTCAAAGAGCTGTCTTGAAGTTCGCTGCCCACACTGGTGCTACCCCAATTGCCGGTAGATTCACCCCAGGTAACTTCACTAACTACATCACCCGTTCTTTCAAGGAACCAAGATTGGTTATTGTTACTGATCCAAGAACCGATGCTCAAGCCATCAAAGAATCCTCTTACGTCAACATTCCAGTCATTGCTTTGACCGACGTCGACTCTCCATCTGAATACGTTGATGTTGCCATTCCATGTAATAACAAGGGTAAGCACTCCATTGGTTTGATCTGGTGGTTATTGGCCAGAGAAGTCTTGAGATTAAGAGGCATCATCCCAGACAGAACCACCGAATGGTCTGTTATGCCAGATTTATACTTCTACAGAGACCCTGAAGAAATTGAACAAAACGCTTCCGAAGAAGCCAAGACCTCCGAAGACGTTGAAGAAACTCAAGTCAACGAAGCCGAAACCGAATGGACCGGTGAAACTGAAGAAGTTGACTGGGCTGCTGATGCTGCTCCAGCTGTGGAAGATGCTGTCTCTGCTTCTTGGTAATTGCAATTATAAGATTCCTTTCAGTAATATAAAAATCATACTATTTTGTGAGTAGATTACACTAGGCACTTAAAATTACAACATTAAATAATAGGTATAAATACATGTATCTTTAGAGTAACTGGAGGTAACCGTATGGGTACAGAGTTGTAGAGATCTATCTCCGAGAATTGAGTCGCTTTATCAAAACAAAGGGCAAGAACGCAGTCACTGCTGCTTATCTCTGGCCATTGTGGTTGGGGAGATCCTGATCTGTACTCTCCAAGGTCTATCGTAGTCGGAATCAGGTAAACTACTAGTGGTGGACGGAGAGAAAATTTTCGTTACCCGGCCATGGCCCGCGAGCCGCGCTCCCTATAAAAAGTATTTCCACTTGACATCCATCGCTTTTCTCTCTACAATTTGATTACCAACGGATCCTGACAACAAACCAAAACCCTAGTCAGTACGTCACGGACTTGTCCAGTTGGGGGCTGGCTTCTCGTTCTGAGCGGCCATTTGTTCCCGACCGACGTGCTGGTGTCCCCGTAGAATAAGACTCTTCTCGCCCCGAGGTTTTCTCTGGCGGGACGGTGCCATAGTTTTATTTGATGCTTGTTTCGGGTGTTTTGTTTGCATGTTTTCCCAGAATAAGGCCCCGGATTTTCGTGTTCTTACTTCGTGATAGAATTGGCACTTCATGCCCGGGGGATATCTTGGCCACATGGCCGCTGTATTTTTCTTGTTACTATTAGTACCGTTTTCGGACGGTTTTTACTGTTATACCGCTTTCGGACGGTTTGTCCTGTTTTCGTACTACTCTTTAAGCCTCTTTCGCCTGTTTTACACTTTGCGGTTGTCCCACCTTTTTGGTTGGAAAAGCCTAACTGGTTGCACTATGGCAAGCTTTTATGTCCGCACCAACCGCACTGTTTACGCACACCAGTCCGTTTTAGGAAAATCGCGTCCTTGTTATGATCTAACTGTCATCTACGATTTATAGTACATCGCTCTTCCTGTTCTCCACGAGGTTTTTTGCCCGCTTCCCCCACTGCCCCTTTATTCTTACGAACCCTCACAGTAAACCATAGCCATGACGTTTGGCCAAAAGATCCTGGAGTATATATACTCTCTCAGTACCTCCGATAAGTACTCCGAGTACGATTCCCGCAAATCTTTCAACCGACTCAACGGACCCGACTCAGAAACTAACTTGTTGTTCTCCCACCACAACCAGTCGTCCACAGAATTGATCAATGACGACAACGACGAATATATCAGCACCAGAGAAGGTGTCCACGAGGTCAAGTTGGCCTGGCACCACATCAACAACTGGCTCAAGAAGTACTCGCCAGACTTGCAGAGCTCCCTCCAGGACAAATGCACCACTTCCGACATCAACGAGTTCCAGAAAGACTTGAACATCAAGTTACCCAATTGCGTAGTTGAATTCTTCAAATTGACCGACGGACAGTCCAACTTTGGCTCCAACAATAACGAAACCAGCGAGGGCCTTGTCTTTGGATTGAAGCTCATGTCGCTCGACGAAATCGTCATCATGACCGAAAACTGGCGTAAGGTCGCCCACTACTTCAATTCCGAGGCATCTCTTCTTAAGCAAAACAACCGTCTTGTTGAATTGACCAAGTTACCGACCAGTCACAACAATATCATCCACATGAACAAAAAGTTCAGTGGAATGAGCTCTCCGTCCGTCTCGGCTTCGCCGCGTAACTCGGCCGACCTTCCGGAACCAAGATCTTCCCGCTCTTCATCGATCTCGAGCCATGTCTCGTCGTCTTCTACAGGAGCAGAAATGCCCAAACAAATGTCCTTGCCTCCGGGCCAGATCCACAATACATTCGCCCACCCCATGTGGATCCCCATAATTACAGACGAAGTGGGTAATTATATCGGCATTGATTTGTCTCCTCCTCTCAATAGCAAGGGCAAGATCGGCCAAGTGATCTTGTTTGGCCGTGAATTTGACATCAAGTTCAAAATCGCCGATAACTTTGGCGATTTCCTCTTGATCTTTGCCAATGACTTGGAACTGGGCAATTGGGAGATCAGACAGAACCGCAAAAACAACTATGGTGACTTGTTCATAGGGAACGAAGGCACATTGTTGTACATGGACAAAGAAACAGGCACCGAGGTGCCGTACCTCGACGCATTAAAAAGAAGAACTATCAAGAGCTGGTTGGAGTCCATCAAACAACCTACACCCGAAGAAACCGAGTTGATCTCTGAACTCAAATCTAAAGACTCGTTTGTATTATCGTACAAAAATATGAACTCCGTCGACAAATCTATTTCCAGCAATCTTTCCAACATTGACACGATAAATCAGCCCATCAACGAGAGACGCAAAGCAAATCAAAAGAGCTCTCTTTCCCAAGTTCCAGAATCCGAAGAGGAAATATAAGAATTACCAGATAATTCTTTGGATATTTAATGGTTCACTGGCCCAGCGAAACTCGTAGTTGAAGAAAACGAGAGCGGTGCCCACGTTGATAGTATTCAACCACAAGAATTCGAAAACGTTTCTGTTATCGCTTTCAGGTTGAATGAAAATTCTGAATACCAACAAGGGAAGAATGTAATAACGTGGCTCAAAGAGAGGTGATGGCACGATGATGGCAAACACTGTGCCCAAAAATGCCAAAATAGTGATGGGTGAAAGCTTCTTAGCTTGTTTCAAGCGGTTGATAACGTTCCAGGTAGCGAAATGGTACACTGGAATGGCAAGATATGTCCCGTATTTGTGCTCGATGAGTCTCTTGAAGATGTAGAACGAGTAGTGTCTGTTGTCGGCCAACAAGAATGGGTGCACAACAGTAAAATTCTCGATGATATACTTAATCAACAAAGCCAACCCAGCATTCAATGCAGAATTTAAGCCGTAGTTATTGAGAATAGAGAAGTTGATGTAGTCCACGAACGTCTTGCGGGAAATCCATACTGGCCACGTGAAGAATGTAATAAATGTGAAGCAGTAGAACACTTGGACAAAATGGAGATTGAAAAGATGGTTTTCCTTGTCTCCCATGGCGACACCACCGTTGATCTTGACAAAGGCAACAAAGGCAACAAAGTTAAGAACAAATGGAACCACACTCGACCATTCTTTCAATGCCTTGGATATGTACTTTTGAATTCTGGCAAAGAAGTTGGTTTCGGATCCGACTCTTTCATCGATGGCCACGGATAAAATGAAGCCTACCCATACAATATTGGGTTGTCTAAACCATAAACTGACCAACCCCCAGGCGCCACTGATCCAGCAATTAGTGTTGGACAAGGGCTTCTTGATGGCATAACCCAAAGCGATGATGATCAAAATAGCAGACCACACGTCGGTGTAGTATAAGGAGTAGTAAGTGAACAACAAGGGTTGTGAAACAATGTTGACACGCCAGAACAGTAACCTTCCCTGGCGTTTAAACGCGGTGAGGGCCCAAGGAAGCACAAGTAATCCACCTACCAAGTTCAACGACCGTAAAGACGTGTCGCTGCAGCCGTCGATCCCAACCAAGTCCAAGGCTCTGGCATATGCGTAGCCTAACAAGTATAAGCCTGGTGGAGTGGTGATCTTGTTGTCCCACTCGGAAAATCTTCCAGCACAATAAGTTTGGCACTGGCGAAGATGGAAGATCTCATCAATGAACGGTGTCTTGACCTTGAGTTTTGTGTAGTGCTGGACTATAAGTGCAAGCACAACAAAAAGAACCAGAGCTGTGACTTGGATAGCCTTGCTGCCTATGTTATTCTGGACAACCAATGGCATGATTTAACTGATTTCCAACGTCGTTTGATCGTCGTGGAAAGATATGGGTGTAGTTTTATCTGGAGGTAGAGAAGTCACATGATTTAAACGCCGACTTCTACTTCAGGAAATTTTAGGAACACCAACCTGGAATACCGTCCCAGTTAGGAAATTCAATCTAGTTCTAAAAACTCAGCTACCAAGTTGAGTATAGGTCAGTAACCTGGGGTTAGTATTGGAGTTTCGGCAATTGTGGGGAATTACCGGAAACGATACAATTTGGCACATTTATTGCAAAATTATGTATTTTGACACTAGTTCGCGGCTAATACCGTTAGATTCCACTCCGCCACCAACATTTCATAGTCAAACCCAATCTGAAGATGTTTCTATTCCCGAATTTGCCAACTTGTCGATTCGGGACGATTTGATGTTTGTACGTTCACAACTTCCCGTGAGCCAAATGTCTTCCCTCCAATCAAAGGGAAGCCGCGGTATAGACGAATGTCCCCAGAATGAAATTGCCGATGCTCTTGGATATACCCAGAAAGGCGACAGCAGCGCACCTCAAAGTTCCAGGGTCGAGATTGCCAGTACATTGCTTGCTTCTACTTCTCCCAGGAAATTGGCTTCCTTGTTGGCCAATGAAATTGTTGCTCCTCGACCCCGACCCAGTCGGGCCGAAGTGATCATGGCGGAGAAAATTCTCCAGGCTCCGGGTCTACGCAACGATTTCTACTCGAACCTTGTGAGTTGGTCCCGCAAGTCCAATAAAATCGCTGTCGGCTTGGGGACCCAGGTGTATCTTTGGGGAATCGACAATATCGTGCAGCCAATCAATTGCAGCCAGTACGATACTGTTACGGCGGTTTCGTGTCATACCAGCGATTATCTACTAGTGGCTTCCAGCAACGGAACCCTCTTGTTGGTCAACATGCGGGAGAACCGGGTTCGTCATGTCATGAGAAACAACGGCGTTTGTATCTATTGCTTTGCCTGGTACAGCCACCTGTCTTTTTTTGCCGGAGATGACTTGGGCCAAGTCACATTATTTGAGATTGTTGATAGTCGTCTTGTTGTACGGCGTATGTTTAAGAGTCAGCAACAACAAATATGCGGTAAGTTTTACATTACTGCGGTCCTGGTGTTTTTGCACCCAAAATTAAACACTTAAATCGCCTTTTCAATACTAACCTTTAGGACTTGCGATTAACGCGACAAAAACTCAACTAGCAGTAGGGGGAAATGATAACTGTTGCACTATTTGGGATGTGGACAGCTCCTTACATGTTACACTACGATGTGTACTCCCCCACGACGCAGCCGTAAAGGCACTTGCATTCTGTCCCTGGTCACACTCGTTGATTGCTACCGGTGGTGGCAGCAAGGACCGCAGAATCCGGTTTTGGCATGCCAACAGCGGTACTTTGCTACGAGACATCAACACGGAGGGCCAAATCACGTCGCTTGTGTGGTCAGTCTTCAAGCGACAACTAGTAGTAACGTTCGGATTTGGAAGCAAGGAAATGGCAAGGGTATATTCCTATCCCGCCATGGAAAGATTGGTAGAAATTGTTGCCACCAGCTCCAACCTCCGAATATTGAGCAGTTCCATGGGACCCGACGATACGAGAGTCTGTGTCGCAACAAGCGATTCTACCATTCGGATATACAAATTATGGGAAGCAGGACAGATTCTTACTACTTCGGCAGGAGGAGTATATGGCAGCAGGCTAATTGAGATGAACGAACGGGAGACAGGGCCCACAGAAGGAATTATCCTTCGTTAAGGTTTCGCCTCGCCCAGATTCATGGATTTATGTAAAGTTTCCTATTTTTGGCAACATTTCCTAAATCGGCACACTATATACCGGATCGGCGTTAGATCAATCATCCATTACCACCACAACTTCGCCGCAATAACTACACCCTGGGCTTTTTGCTTATCTGCGTTTTATTATTGTGATTTCATCATGTCTGGTGCCTTGATTAACCGCTCCTTAACTACAATCCGTACTGAATTGGAGTTTTTGTTTGACTCCGAGGTCATTGACGAAGCTTTATTCGACAAGCTTACCAAGGCCATCCCCTTGAAATACTCCAAAGATCTGAAACCTTGGGGTATTGAGAAATTGGCGTTAGAGGACCCTTCGGCTGCACCTCCTTACGCACCCCCAGCTGCTGCCCCTCCTTCCGGACCACCTTCCGGAGCTCCCGCCACTGACAAGCTTGCCAATGAGTTGGCCCAAACGAGTATCAGTGCTCCTCCACCCGTGTCCCGTACGTCTTCGGAACAACCGGTCGGATATTGCAAGGTATCGTACGAATACCAGGCTGCTGAGGCCGACGACTTAAACTTGTCCAAGGGCGACAAGATTGCCGTCACGGAACACTTATCCGAAGACTGGTGGAAGGGCTACAAGAAGGGTTCGAAAGAGGTGGGTGTTTTCCCTTCCAACTACGTCAGTGTGATTTCCCAACAAGAATATGAACTGAACAGCGTGATCAGAAACGCCGTGGCTCCACCTCCTCCAGCCGAGAAACAAGAAAACAACTACCAACCACTGTACTCCCAACCACCCCCACAACAACAGTACTCCCAACCACCTCCACAACAATACTCGCCATACCAACAGCCTCCACAACAATATTCCCCACAACCATTACAGCAACAGCCATCTTACGGGGGTTACGCACAATATCCTCCTCCATCTACCAACTACTACCAACAACCACCACCACCACCACAACAACAGGCTCCACCTCAAGAAGAACAGCCCAGTCACTTGCGTAAGTTTGGCAGCAAGCTAGGAAACGCCGCTATTTTTGGTGCCGGTGCCACCATCGGTGGAGATATTGTCAACTCCATCTTCTAATCCATGACGTGACATTCTTTATATAGCTATTTACAAAATACACACCCCTTACTTACGGCCATCCACAACAGTGTTCAATAACAAAGTGTCGTTATCCAACAAGATCTTGTTTGGAGAGTTGGCCAAGATGGCGGCGATTTCTCTGGCAGTGTCCAATCTCTTCAATTCAACGTAATCCTTAGACTTCTTGATGGCTTCACCAACCAATTCAGCTGATTTGGCTTCACCGGCAGCCTTGACCACCAACTGTTGCTTTTCTTGAATAGCCTTGTCGACGACGAAAGCGGCTCTCTGGGCATCTTGTTGGGCGATTTGCTTAGCTTCAACGGCAGCACTGAATTCAGGCGAGAAGGTCATAAACGTGAGCGAGACATCGTCCAAGTGGATGTTGAACTTGCCAGCACGACGGACCAAGTTCTCTTTGACCAAACGACTGACCTTTTCTCTCTGGGTGATCAATTGGGAGGCGTTGAATTGCGCAACAACCGACTTCAACACCTCGTTGACAATGGATGGCAACACCTTTTCGTCGTAGTCGGTACCGAGAGTACGGTAGATGTTGGGCAATTGCACAATGTCAGGCTTGAACAAAACTCTACAAGTAATGTTGACCATCTGCAAGTCCTTGGTACCGGTCAAGGAGGCAACGTTTCTTGGTTTGGCACGGACGTCGTACACCACGGGTCTTTGGAGCCATGGAATGATGAAATGGGTACCTTCAGGATAGATCTGAGGTTGGACACCGTTCAAACGCGAGTATATGATGGCACGTTGACCACCATCGACGTTGAACAAAGCGTTCTGGGCGAAAATGGACACACCACCGAGGAGCAATAAGCCCCCGATCCCGGCAAACATGCCGAAAGGAGAACGTGGAGCACCACCGGTGGTCTTGCGGGCCTGGGTGGCCCTGCGTCTAAGTTCGTTGGATAAGTTTTGCCAGTTCTTGTCACTCATCTTGAAAGTTTTGGATAGGAGGTGTGGGATGGCGTTGGTTGCCGCCATTTTGAGTGGGTAGGCAAAACGGGTTTGCGCACGACTGTAAAATATAACAAAAATGTGGAGGGTGGCTATTTGGAAAAAATAAGCTCATGTAAGATGCCTGCGTAGCGTAATGGTTAACGCGTTTGACTTCTAATCAAAAGATTGCGGGTTCGACTCCCGCCGTGGGTTCTACAATGCGGTTTTAGCTCAGTTGGGAGAGCGTCAGACTGAAGAGATTCAGTCACAGTTAATCTGAAGGTCCTGTGTTCGATCCACAGAAATCGCATTTTTTTTGAATGGGCTACCGTAAGTCTGTAATGTTACAACGGCCCTGATCTAAAGTTGTTCTGGTAGTCATTTTTTTACTTCTTATTATCTATTCTATCATTATTCATTAAACTAACTTGGAACACCCTCGTAGTCGTTCTTTTCGTTGTACTCGTTAATCACCTTTCTCCAGTATCTCTTCCGGTTGCTTTGGATAGGGTTGGTCCTCAAGAACTTCTCCATGAAAATAAACAACACTATCACCACGGCAATAATGAAGTTGGGTGCAATCAACCGAACCAAGGCAGAGCTTGGAACCGTTCTTTCATAAGGACACTGCGCATTGGGACCGCCAGACACAAAGCAATCGGTCACTGTGATATCATTGAGATCTATCCAAACAGGATACGTTATATTGTCGGCACCAATAGAGTCTTTCAACGACATCATCTCGATGCTCAGGTGTGGAACGCTAAAGACGTAGCCGCTGGGACACGAGGACCCAGTGGATGCAGTGAAGTAATTTGTTTTCCCGTATCCAAACGTCCAGAGGTGTGGCAGCTCCGTATTCTGACAGGCAAAATAGTTCTCATCATAGCAGTTGGTGACCTGCCATCCGTCTTCAAATAATGCAACACACTGGATCGCCGATTTGCTTGCATTGTTCGGCTCCTCGTCTTCACTATCCGACGTCGGTTCCAAATTGTAATCATTGTTATTTCCATTAGGCTGCCCCACAGCCCACGACCAGAACGAAAGGTAGATAAAGTTGTCCACTATATCGCCAAGCAAATCGTCTTCGTCGAACGGTGGAGTAGAAAGATCGTAATTTGTGGCATTTAATATGGGCGATATCCCACACCGCACATATGTTCTAAAAGTGTCATTGGTGAAAGGCTGCGTTTCATCATCGATGACAAATCTAAAATGGGCATTCAACGAAATGTCGTTGAAAACATCAATATCAACGTAGCTGTCGCCAAAGGAATCAAGTAGATTGATACAACTCTCGTACAAAGTTTGGTTTTTCGATGAAGTCACGGTTACGGGGAGATTTGTATCCAGTGCAAACACAGTCAGGTTATCTTGCTGGCTTAGATTGTAGATGTTGTCTGACACATTATTATCCCACACTGAGATCAAGACTCTTCTCAAGCTTCCAAGAATAAACGTTTCCAAAGTGGGTAACGTAGATGACGATTGGTTGTAGTAGTTACTGTATGCAATATTCAGCTGTTGCTGGACGCGGTAATTAGCCAAGTCTTGAGGCGTGAAAAGTAGTGAACCAAGTCCAGAAAAAGACTCTGAAAGCGTCGAGTTTCCAAGATGAGCTGAATCAGGGTTACCAAACTGGTAAAGGGTGGTGTTGGTATATTTTGAGTCAATAGAGTTCAATCGCAAGAACAATTCGATAATATTTACGTCAACATTGGAGTTTGTCCGTCCACAATAAGAAACTATTGTCAGCACAAGACCAGTCACAGTTAGACCTGGATCACACTGATATGTTTCCCCTGTCCACAGAACGTTTAGCGTCAGACTCAGTGACATCGTGCTATTATTGGGGAATGGCGCAGGACAAAGCTGCCATGTGGAAGTGAAGTTGTTCCAGTATAAATCAATAATAAAGGACTGGATCCCCAGATCCATAAGGGTCAGAAAGTATCCCAAACTGGAAGTGGAATATCCATACGGTCCGAATACCAACGAAGAGAGTGATACACCTGTGGTACTTATCTGGTCTATTGGTACGAATTTGGAGACATCACGCTGGGCCCGGACTGCCACATCTATTTGGGGTGACATGACGGGCCAACTTGCCCACGCTGCCACCTGTGCACCCAAAAAGAGAAGCAAGATAAGCATCGGTAATCGCGGATGGTTATTAAACTTGATCGCATAGAGTTGGCGCAGCTATATTTTGATAGTGAGTCGTGCGCACAACCAATATCACCACCCATACTACCCTAACCACTCTACCTAAATAAACCTACAATTGGAATCAGTGCCATGGAACTGGTTTTGACATCCATTTTAGATGGTCTCAATACTGAACAACGGCGGGCAGTGACAGCACCGGCGAATACGCGTCTCCAGATTATTGCTGGCCCGGGCACAGGCAAGACCAAGGTGCTCATATCACGGGTGGCATACTTAATGATGCACGAAGGGCTCAAGCCACAACATATCATAGTCACCACATTCACCAAGAAAGCAGCCAATGAGATGTCTGAGAGGTTACTTGCAATACTCAAGGATACCCAAATAGACGTGTCAAAACTCCTCATCGGGACATTCCACAGCATCTGCTACCGTATCATCAAGATATACGGGAAAAAGATAGGAATAGCCGATTACACTATAGCAGACGAGAGAGATAGTAGCCAGATATTGAAGGAAGTGTTTGAGAATCTTACAGAGAAGGAAGTAGAGTACTTGACAGGACTTCCTGACGAGGAAAGAGCCCCATTCCTTTCCAACGACTCTAAAAACCGTGGATACGATATAAAGAAGATTAGGAGACAGATCTCCAAATTCAAATCTTCCGGGGTTCTGCCTCAGAACTCCACAGGGAACGCGTTGGTTACTCTTATCTATACGAAATACCAGGCATCGCTCCAGGAGAATTCCTTACTCGACTACGATGATTGTCTAATGGTTTGCTACAAGCTCATCACGACATATTCAGTGCTTAATTTTGTGCAGCATGTCTTGGTTGATGAGTTCCAGGATACAAATGAGATCCAGCTACAATTAATGTACGAGTTTGCCAAGGGCCACCCGTCCGATCCCAAGTTCCAGAATAATGTCACCATTGTCGGTGACCCCGACCAGAGTATTTATGCCTTTCGGGATGCTCAAGCTATTAATTTTGAAAAGATGAAGCAGTTTTATTCTGGCTGCAAAATCATCACATTGACAGAAAACTACCGTTCCACTCTGGCAATCTTGGAATACTCCGAGTCTGTTATGAGACAACAAGAGGCAAGAGCCGTCAAGAAATTGCGCTCACAGATCGATAACTCATTCAAACCTGTTTATGGAAACCTCAACTCTGCCGAAGAAGAGGCAAGGTGGATCTGTTACCAGATAGAGCACTTGGTGACACTTCCCAATTCGGTCATAGTCCATGGCGACATTGCTGTGTTGGTTAGAACGGCATTCCAGACACGGGTGATTGAAAATGAATTTGTTCGAAGAAGAATACCGTATTTTATGGTGAGAGGCAAAGCGTTCTGGGAACGCAAGGAAGTGATTACGATTATAGACTACTTGCGAGTGGTTGCTAACGAGAACGATAGAATCGCTCTTTTGAGAACGTTAAACTTTCCCAAACGAGGGTTGGGCGAGAAAACTATGGAGGTGATAGAGGCAGAACTACAACTGAGTTCCGAACTGGCATTTTTGGCCCTTGAAACCATGGTACAATCCTCGGCCAAGTTAACCAATGGCAACAAGAAGACTCTTGCGATATATATAAATATGATAAAGGAGGCAAGGGGAATGATTGATACCGATGTATCGAAGTTGTTTGAGCACATCCATACCAGGTCAGGGCTACAGAAAGAGTTTGCCGATCCAGCACAGAACCTAAATATCGAGGAAGTGCAAAAACAGCTCTGTGAATTTACTCCTAGAGACGAAGAGATTGCGATTTATATTGGAGGAACCAAGGATGACGTTGGCGAAGATAACAGGAACGTGCTTGCCAAGTTTATCCATTCGGTGGGCCTTTACGAAACGGAAGAAAGCAAAGAGGAACGCGGAGGCACAAGAATATCGATTTCCACCATCCATGGAGCCAAGGGCCTTGAGTGGCCCGTTGTGTTTGTACCCGGACTCTCAGAGTCGGTATTACCAGCAGGATTTGCTCTAGCTGGAGGTGGACCTGAAGCAGTCGACGAGGAAAGGAGGTGTTTCTACGTGGCCACGACTCGAGCCAAGCTCTTGCTATACACATCATCGTATACGGAATCCGAAGGGAAATGGGGCCGGCGTCCTGTGGACACAGTTTCACGTTTCATCAAGAACGTACATAGTCAAGTCATAGGGTACCAAAGTGCTCTAGAGGGCCCCAACTTGCAGAAGTTGTATGCTATGACAGGAAAGCCTTATGGCAAAGTATCACCAGATTTCTTTGCCATGTATGAGAAGCGATTGGCGGCATTTGTCAGAGGTGCCGACTACCAGATAGATGCTGCAACTTCTACTGCGATTAGCGGCTTTACCAGTGCCAAGTTGGTGCGGCCCATAGGCCTCTCTCGTGGTCCACGTACTGCACCACGGCCCGCCCCCAAGGTATCACTGTCTATAACTGCCATGTTAACCAAGTCTACAAGTTCCCAATTGAAGAACAACATGGATACCACCCCCAGATTGGCCCCGAAAACAGGAAAGGCACCGGTATACGTTCGGGGCGGAATCAACAAGCCCATGGGAAACCGTGCCCCTCCGTATATACCCGATAGACGGAAAAAATAGATATACGTATTAGAACAAGGTTTATTACTACAAACTGTCAACAAGAGCGCCAGCACACAGTTGTGGCCCCACCGCTTGGCTATCACGATCACTTGGAGATGGTGAAGGACCAAGGAACAGTCAAATGGACGGTCTTGTCGTCGTCAACAAACTTGGTGATAGCAGAGTAGTTACCTCTGGCAAATGTGCCCGAAGGAGCCTCGACTTCCTGGAATCTTTTCACGTAGAACGGAGTCTCGGTGGTGTTGGGAGCATACGAACCCAAAGGTTCTTCCAACTTGTCGACTCTGATCCCGGCCCTCTTGACCGAGTGCAAGTACGTCAACCCGGTGATGATCTCGTGCTGCACTCTGAACTTCACCACCAACTGGTAAACGGACTTTTCCTTGATGATGAACTTGATGTCCTTGCCCGCAATGGTGTTCCCGTCGTCGTCTTCCAAGTTAACCACAATCGACTCCAAGTTTGGCTGGTCAGGGAACTCCAAGCCCATTTCAACAATCACCACCTTACGTTTGTCGCCAGCCTTGACTGGATACGCGTTGGTGTCGCTCGACAACCCCAAGGACGCCTTCCACTTGGCCAAACTTTCGTCTTCGGCATCCAACTTGGTGTATTCGGCGATGGTTTTCTTTTCACCAACGGTGTAGCCCTCAACGGTCTCGGGCACTAAATCATCTTCGAGGTTCGACATGGTTTGTTACGGTTTTTTCTTTCCTGTTGTGACGTGGAATTGGCTTGGTAGACGAAACGAAGGCACTGGGATTTATGGGGCGCGCGTATGCAGGAGAAAACATGTGTTTCCGCTGCCGCGAGTCGAGGCGCATCGTCAGGCTACGAATACTGACCCTCCTAGTTTGAATACAATCTTATTAATCATATTAAAGCCTCATTGGATTTATTCTTATCAAAAAGGAACATACCAAGCAACTTGAGTTCCCAATCAAGAGCATGGCCACGAGTCCGGGTATGGTATGGATGAGAGGAGTTCAACATTTAGATCAGCAACACAAAAGTGCTTACCATCAAGGAATCTGAGGAATGCAATTGGACCTTGCTTCTGAGAGCCAGTGTGGGACCATTACCAAACACCAAGTGACTAAAAGAGGAACAGGAGGTGAGGCCCACGCTGCTCAAGCGTTCGATGTCCTTTTATCGGCCCTTCAAGTTCCGGTTCTGTAACACCTCCATTCAATCCAAGACTGCAAATGAATACATCCAAGTTGGATGCCGGTTACCTGGGTAGGTCGTGTGCTTGGATTAGCGTGTCAAGTGCTCAAAGTTACTTACACACTGGCAAAAATCATTGATCTCAGATCGATATAGTGGTCCAAACTTTGTGACATGCCTATGGCTGGCAAGATCAGCCAAACAAATATGTTTACTAGTATCGCTTTTAGCGATTATTGTTTAAAACACATCGAGATACCCTTCATAGGTTTTGGAAATTATAGTGTTGGTTCTCCTCAAGACCATATAGGCATGGTGGTATGCGCACGACCTTTTCATAAGCTATTCTATGCAAAACCAACATAGACGCTTCCTGCATTCTATATATTGAGAGGGGGCAGTTGGCATTTTCAAGTGTTTATTGGAGAGGCGGTTTAGGCAGCTGAATGTCTAACCTTTTTGCGATTCTGCTCTGCGGTTCATTTGCTATTTGTTTAAGATAATCTGAGGACTGCATAAGTCGTGGATGGCTCAATTGTATATGCGTCTAAATACGTGCCAACCAACTCAAGACAAGTACCTTTCAGAAGTATGACAAGTCACGATGAAGAGAAGTTTAACTTTTGCACAAACCAGCTTTGATATACGGAAACAGTTTGCACACTTGGGAAATTTTGACTCGGTGTGAGACTATTCGGTCAATTTTGGGTAAGCAGTCACATTCCACTGATTTTGGCAAACATCCTTTATAGCCAGCTGTTTGACACGGACTTGTCAATAGCGAGTATGCCATTTGTGGTCACAATTATCCATTGAAGTACATATCGCAATCTAACATAAATCTCCTAAACAAGAGTGGCAGCACCATCTTCAACATTTCCCGGCAACCGTTGAGCCACTACCAAAGTAATAAACTCGGGTGGAATGCATAGTATTCCGAAAACGATCAAGAAACCTACAGCAGCGAAAGGTGGATCAGGGGCCCATATCATACAACTTCCCACATATATTATAAAAGGAAGAGAATATTGCAACACGAAAATGATGCTTTCTAGCACCTCCAGGAAACCTTCTCGTGTTAAGACATCGTCTACCGGCTCCATGTGAGCTACGGAGATTCTCCACGCAATTTGAGGAATTGAAAAGTGGATCAGGGCGATGTAGAATCCGAAGAGTTCCATTAGTTCAATCTCATCACTGAAAATGAAAATTAGGGGAGCAAATATGTCAATTACACCCATTGTGACTTTCAATAGGATGTGTAAACAGTAACTCGATATCTTTCCGTATTTCCTGCCCTCAATTGGAGGCATGAGGTGAAATTCAATCGCCAAGATCCCCAATGTCGAACAACTATATTGGAGTAACGAACATCCGACATCAAATGAATGCTTGTTGAAGCCGTATACAATGAATGGGACAGGAATGGTCAACATGCAGCCAACGACAACCAACCACAACAGAATCAAGAAAATATGTGTCCTGGGCAAATTATTCCGGCAACAAGCCAACACCAGTAGAACGAGTACTCTATTTGCTAATTCAACGACAGGGGAATAGATTTGCGGGATCCCAAAACTGAAGAATATCATTGATGCAGCTAATGTTGTACTACCAAGAATCAGGATGTAGTTTTTGGCCAAAAAGTCAAATGCCACGCAAACGCTTTCTGATATAGAAACGGGTGCTGACATATTCTGCTTCTTAACACAATTGCCTTGGATGTATGGTGGAAGGATACTTTTGTCCTTCAGCGTGTCACACACATCATCGGATAGATATTGTTCGGATTCAGACGCCGCTGTATTTGCTGGCTCGGGTTTATCTAGAACTAGTGTTTGAAGAGGTTGCAGCATGTAGTCAAGATGTCGGATAGCATTAGAGTTATTTGCAATACGTCACGGTTATATAGCTCCGAAAACCAGAATATTCTGCTATGTATCATGATTTGGGTATCTTCAATTCATCAACACGGTTGTGGTCTGGAGGCATAATATTATGCCGAAGCACAACAGCCTATTAATTAAAATACTGATTCATGAGACCTACGGTTGGTGCTCACGTTCGATGGTGAAGTCATAGCGCGAATGATATGAATTATAGATATGTATTCCAAGAAGAAACAAATATTGGAAATTAAAAATGGTGTTTTCTACCAGATTCGAGAAGCCTTTGTGACGTGGAATTGGCTTGGTAGACGAAACGAAGGCACTGGGATTTATGGGGCGCGCGTATGCAGGAGAAAACATGTGTTTCCGCTGCCGCTAGTCGACGCGCATCGTCAGGCTACGACCAGAGGTCGAGAAACACGGGCGACTGAAACGGGCGGAGAGAACGGATGTTATTTGTTTTGTTAGTTAGACAGAAACACAAAAATCCAAGTGGTGGTGCCAGGATTGGAGGGACGCAGCAACTTTTGCCGACGAGATCGGAAATTTGCGGCCAATCTCCAAAAGTTATTTTGCACCCAAACTGGCGAAACGACAATACACTCCACAAGGTGCGGTTCGTCAGCGTTGTTTTGGGTAATACTTCTTCTTGGGACGCTTTTTGGCATCTTCTGGTAGTATGATGTATGGGTTGTTCAACAACCGTCTTTCTGTTTCTTTGTCGTAAGGTGGCACGGCGTAGGAGGGGTATGGGTAGTAGGGGAGATACGGAGATAATGCCCCCGGTGGTGGAGGGACAGGAAAAAGGCTCTGGCCTGTTCCCGCAGGATGTATATATGGATGCAGAGGGTGGCCCGGAAGTGGTGCGTGATGATGATGTGGGACTGGATGTGGAGCCATTAGTGGAGGCAGAGGACCGGCGATCCCCATTGGTGGTGGCGGCCCTGGAACCGGCAGCAACAGCAGCGTGCCCATTCCTGGTGGAGAAATACCTCCCATCGGTATTGGGATCGCCAATGGAGGTGTATGTGGATAGTATGGCGCAAACGGTGGTGGTGGCGGCGGCGGTGGAGGCAGCACGAAAGAATGCTGCGCTTGGACAAGCCTGGACACAGAATCGGGGGCTTCGTCGGAATCTGTGTGGTCGTCATCGTGATGTTCCTGAAAGATCTGTTCTCGTACTTTCAAATATAACGCTTCTTTCGATGCTCTTTCCGATTCGATCTTGCTCGAGTCCAGAACATCGTCAGCGGAACCATTCCCCAGCGGGGGCAACACGTCGGTTTTCTTGCGGATAATCATCTTTGGCTTGACTACAGCAACAACAGGCGGTGTATGGGGAGGTTCGGGCGCCACCTCCAAGTACTGGGCCAAAGGATTCAACAGCTTGTTCCTTATCGTATGCACCAAGGCCTCGTAGTCATGGTCATTGGTTGGCGTTACTACAATCTCGTTGGCGGTGTTGTTCCAGTGCTGGAGCTGGTAATATTGACACAATTGATGTGAAAGGAGCCGGTAGTACGAATTGCGAAGAAATGGCGCTCGTATCACGTATGGATCGGGGTTCTGCTTCGCAGCAATGGTATGAATAAACAGAATTAGGTCCTTCTCTAGCTGGAAAAGATACACCCGCTCGGCAGGCTTCGCCAACGCCGTGCGTACCGAACTCGAAAGTTCCATCTCTCTCTACTTTTCTCCTCAAAGAGCTTATCTATGGCTGCTTCGCTTCCTCGAGCGGACCGCCGTTGTTGAGATCAAAATTTTCAGTATGCCAGAATCCTGCACATAACATCCACAATTCCGTGTGCACCTCCACGCTGGGAAAGATTACGTTAGGACGCAACTGCACAGTCACCATCTTTCTGCCAATTCACCATGTCCAGCGCCGATGAAGTAAGTGAATCGAGAGAATATAGCCAGGACATACTAACCAATTAGATACGAGCAAAACGTTTGGCCCGTTTGAACGCTGGGGCTGACCGGCAGCCGCCACCACAAGATGCGCCGACGGCAAAGGTCCCGGAAGCAGTCCAGGCTCCGGAACCAGTCAAGCAACCCGAACCGGAACCAGCCTTAAAACCAGTTCCGCAAACACAACCGCAGGCAAAACAACAGCCATTGAAGCAACAAGAACAAGTTCCCGTCGAATCTCCCCAGATCCAACTCTCGAATTGGCTTTCCCTGGAGATCAATCCGATCTTTGGCGCCACCCTCACGCCAGGCGGTCAAGGCTTGTTTCTCGAGACTTTGGCACTGGAACTTGGTTCCGAACCAATTACAGAGGACCATTTGGAGGGTTTGTTTATGGAGATCCTAACTGATTTGGGGTTGCCCTCTCCGTACAAAACCACAATCGAATATTTGTACTCCATTTATCACGCGGCATTCAGAACTAAGCGGGTATTACCGGTGAAGTCTCCCTTGTACCAGGAAAAGATAGCTATTATCAACAAAATCATCAACTTCTCCACTTCGTATGGGTTCATCTGTTTCCAAATCCCCGACATGTTCCTCCAGAATAACCTTGACTTGGCCATTGACACCTTTATCAAAAGATTCAACTCCTTGACCCCATTCTTGATTGACATTGTCAAGGCCAGCATCGAACAGGAATCCTTGCTCGATCTTTTGAACGCATTTTTGCCTGCGTTGAGTTCTCGTCTTTACAAGATCAACTTGAATGATGCAACTTACGCTAATTACCTTACCCTCTTGGAATCTTTGGTTTCTATCAAGCCTGTGGCCGCGATTTTCTCTCAGGTTAACGGGTTCCAGCCTCCAAAAAGAGACGTTGCATTGGATTTCGAAAATAAGACTTTGTTAGGTGCGTTTCTCCGATTGTCACCACTTCTGCCTTTAGTAGGATCCTACTATTTCACTGATAATGTCAGAAGCTTGTCACCATCCCAAATTAAAAGCGCCTCCGAATCAATCCAGAATGAGTATAAGGTTGTGTCTGACCGTTTGTTTTTCATCGTTGACAAGTTGATTCGAGGCTCAGCCCAAACCCGTATGGACTTGTTGACATGGTTTGCCGAACTCATCAATTTGAGTCACTTAAGAAGAGGTAGTCATGCTGATTTTTCTAAATTAGTCTCAGACGGAATCACGTACAACATTACCATAATCTTGGTCAAGTTGAGTTTACCATTTATGGATCATCCAGCCTATAACAAAATCGACAAGATCGACATTAATTATTTTGCAAGAAGTAAATTGATTGATATTACTGATGAATCGAGAGTCAATTCATCTATCCAAGAAGCCGATGAAGAATACAAGGTCGAGCAGTCTGACGATGCAAACTTTATCTCGCACTGTTTCTACCTTACATTATCATACTTGCAATATGGTGTGGGTGGTGTTCATAATCATTATGAACGTATCAAGAGACAGATCAAACAATTCACAGAGCGTATTATTATGATTGAACGCGACGGAATTTCAAACCCGATGTTGAGTCGTATGCTCCCCACTTTGTTGAAGAGTGTAAAAGATTTGAGCGTTGCTAAACACGCAATCCAAGCGATTTTTAATTACAGACCTTTGCAACTTGAGGTTTTTGATTTTATTGTGGGTTCCACCACTTTCATCACTAAGTTGATTGACCCCAACCATACGTATCCAGCAACTAAACTCTCAATTCCTATTTATAAGATTGAACATACTTCCCAGTTGGATGATCATGATTTCTTGAAGACCAAAGCGCCTATCCCTTGGAAATACTACCCAGAGTTTATTTTGGAAGGCATCATCAATTATTGTAAATTTTCGACAAACTTTACAGGATGTCCGTTGGTATTTAACGAAGAGAAGTTGCAGTTGTTTGTTGAATTTGCCATTATTTTGTTGAGATGCCCTGAACTAATCGGAAATCCACATATGAAGTCAAATTTGGTTGAATTATTATTTATTGGTACGTTGCCAATGACTAATGGTGAGACTGGATTTATTGCTTCCATTTTTAGTACCAACAAACTTGTTCTAGACAATATTCTTTATTCTTTGTTGGACTTTTATGTTATGGTGGAGAAGACAGGTTCGTCGAGTCAATTCTACGACAAGTTCAACAGTAGATATTACATCTCCTCTATCTTGGAAGAGTTGTGGAAAATCCAAGCAGTTAGAAAGCAGTTGACGGACTACTCGACTACCAATGTTGAATTTTTTGTTAGATTTATCGCCAGAATGTTGAATGACACTACATACTTGTTGGATGAAACATTCTCTGAGTTGAATTTGATCCACAACTATCAACAAGAGCTTAAAAGCCGTGCCCAGGGCAATGCGGCAAATGACGAATTTGGAAACGACGAGGAATTGGCCGAGAAGTTGAGCTCGTCCGAAGGTAAGGCAAGTTCATACATGCAGCTTTCTCACAAAACAATGGAGCTCTTCAAGTTATTTACGAAGGAAGTTCCACAGGGATTTGTATTGCCAGAAATTGTCGATAGACTTGCCAGTATGTTAGATTATAACCTTGCGGTGTTGGTTGGTCCTAAGTGTTCTAACCTTAAGGTGGAGAACCCCGAAAAGTACCACTTTACTCCAATTGACACATTGACTGATTTATGTGAGATCTACAAGAACTTGTCCAGGCAAGAGAAGTTCGTAATTGCTGTTTCGAGAGATGGTAGATCATTTCAATTGGCATACTTTGAGAAAGCAGCTCGTCTTTTGTCAAGTAAGACTTATACCGCAGCATCCGTTATTGATCAATTGGTCAAGTTTGCTAAGAGGGCCGAAGAACAGCGGTTGGCCGATGAAAATGAAGAATTAGAGTTGGGTGAGGTTCCAGATGAGTTTTTGGATCCATTGATGTATACGTTAATGGTTGATCCTGTGAAGTTGCCGTCTTCCAAGGTTAGTATAGATCGTTCTACCATCAAGGCACATTTATTGAGTGATGGCACTGATCCGTTCAATAGAGTTCCATTAAAGTTGGAGGATGTGATTGATGATGTGGAGTTGAAACAAAAAATTGAGGCATGGATTTTGGAGATGAAGGCCCAGCGGTTGAAGGAGAGACAACAAGAGGATATCGAGATGGCAGAATAAGTATAGTGATTTACGTTAACGATAGAAATACAAGTACTTTGATTTGAAATCATCTGTTGCAAAAATTTTACACAAGTTCAATACAGGTAATAGGCTAACAGAACCAACTCAAATTATATTAATTATACTATACTAACTTAAGCCTTGATAGCGAATCTTCTTTGTGGGAAAGCGATTCTGGCCTTTCTAGCCTTGTCGGTTTCGGCTCTCTTTTCGGATTTGGTCAATGCTCTTCTGATAGCTCTGGTCTTCTTGGCTCTCAAGTCCTTTGGTTGGTACTTCTTACCAGCGTAGAAAGCTCTAACGTTTTCTCTTTGGTTTAAGTTGATGACGGTTAAGACTCTGGCAATGTTTTTACGAACAGTGTGGATTCTTGGTAAAGAAGGCTTTGATAACTTTTGAACCTTCAAGTTAGCCAATTCTTGCTTTAATTCGACTAACTGTTGTTCTAATTGTTCCTTAGACTTGGTACGTAATTCAAAAGTTTTAACACCGGCCTGGAAGTTAGTATTTGTTCTTGGTTTTTTATTGGACGGAGAAACGATGGATTGGAGATGAAGTCAAAGTTTTGATAAATCGTAACAAAGCACAAGCTGGGGTTGGTGAATCAGTCGGCTTGATCCTATTGTCCGCCGAACAGACATGGTTGTCTTTGGTCACCTCGTATTCCAAGAAGTTTGATATCGTTACATACCATTTTGATTGTGAACTATAGTGATAGAAAAAGAGTATCAACAGTATGATATAAATGGACTGAAAAATTTTCGAGGGTAGATTTTCGGATGCTGCGTTAGGTGTAGGAAAATTGCAGTTAATGTGTAAATCGAGAATTTGGGTGCGACGGCGGCTTTGCATGTTAGGCACAAGACAAGAGTGCACATTGGAATCGATGAAGACACACGTGCACTTAGGGCTCCAGCCCGCAATCTTCCACCCCTAAACCAACCTGCGTGGTGCCCGCCCACATAAAAAAAACCTGATGTTATTTATAGATCACTAAAGATAAGATAAGTGACCCACGAATTGGCGTGGTTATTGGGTGTTGTTGCGGAGTTTTAGGCATGAAAACATAGTGTAGGTGTAGGCCATTGGCCTGTGATGGCGAGGAACGTATTTTTTCTGTAGAGAAACCGGTGTTTCGTAGCCGTTTCACCGGAATTTGTCGGGCCCGTTTAAGATTTCTCAAAGGTCGATTCGAAACCAAAACCGGAGTTTGGGCGGCGGGAAGGGTCGTGAGACGCCAGCAAAACCCGGCGGCTACAGCCAATCGTATCAATTGGTTTGGTATGGCGGGGACTACAGGAGGGGGAGCTCAATATGATCGTATATAATAGAAGACCTGTCCCACAGGGATCAAATGACTGAGCCTTCTATTGGTCTACTTACAAAGTAACTAGCTAGAGACCTTTGGGGAACGATTCGGTGGCCACGGCGGGGTGTTGCATGAATTAAGAAGAATTCTTCAAGTTGGTAGACAACCATTCCAAACCTTCGTACAAACCGTCACCGGTAGTGGCACATGTAGCTTGGATGTACCAAGGTCTTTGACGGATGGAATGTAAGCCTAATTTTTCGGTTATTTCGGCGGCGTTCATGGCGTTTGGCAAATCTTGCTTGTTGGCGAAAACAAGGAGCAAGGCGTCTCTAAGCTCGTCTTCGTTCAACATCTGTTGCAATTCTTCTCTGGCCTCGGCGATACGGTCTCTATCATTGGAATCCACGACGAAAATGATACCTTGGGTGTTTTGGAAGTAGTATCTCCACAAAGGTCTGATCTTGTCTTGTCCACCGACATCCCACACGGTGAACGAGATGTTCTTGTACTCGACGGTTTCGACGTTGAAACCAATGGTTGGAATGGTGGTGACAATCTCACCCAACTTCAACTTGTACAAGATGGTGGTCTTACCGGCAGCATCCAACCCGACCATCAAGATTCTCATTTCCTTGTTGCCAAAGAGGTTGCTGAATAATTTCGAAAATGTCAAACCCATATTGTGCTGAGGTACAGTGTGTGGTTATCTGGTTAAAGTAAGGATCAAAATAACAACAAATCACTTTTGAACGTCAGAAAAAATGGTGGAAAAAGTTCAACGTTACACAAAATGCCCGCCGGCGCGGGCGAGTGGCGCGAATACGAAGCGAAAAAGGCTCGGTACGTAGCGTGGGCGTTGCGAAAGTTGCGGTCGCGGTTTCAACTGGGTTTTGGTGGTGGAGAGAATTTATGGCGTGAGCCGCCACCAGGTGTGTTTGACTGGTCTATGTGTTGTGTGTGTGTGTGTGTGTGTGTGTACATGAGGCCTACATTACAGGGGGAATCAAAACCGGCTGGTTTGGGTGGCGCCCGGTGTCGGATTCTATAGAACGATGTTTGATTAGAGTGCCGTGGGACGGACGTGGGACGCGTCCGGGTAAAGCGGGTTATATGCAAGAATTAAGCGTTGGAAGGCACCGCCGCCGCCAGCCGCCAGAGGGTTGCGCTGCTTGTGGGTGTCGTAGCGAAAAAAATAGACTGCAAAAAAAAAAGAGACCAACGCAACATTGGGCTGGGGTGGTGGTTGTGGTGGTAAAGGTAATGGTAATTGTAGTAGTGTTGGAGGTGACAGTATCTAGTAGCTTCAGTAGCTACTTACCCACATTCACCTTACAGTTGGAGAAGCTCTGGAGCGCCCGTATGAACACCGCATAGTTGACGTCTCGGTTGTCGGCCTCCCAGTAGAGTTCCGTCAACCGGATGTGCCACGGTGGATAATCCTGAAGGTCGAGAGTAGGACCAAAACTGATGAGCAAGTCGGGCTCGGGCCCCACCAACTCGACCAACTCTTCGTCAATCAAGTCTATGCTGATGTCTTTGACCGATAACTCCTTGATCTGGGCAAGTTCGCTCATGGTCTTGGTCAATTCCACAATGGTGGGCTTGCCGTCGACCCTCGACAACAACGTGATTTCGAGGTCTACCCGCTTGGTGGGTGAGGAGGAGGCAGCGCCGCTACCATTGGTGGATTCGCCGTGGCTGTACACAATCATGTTTTTATGGGGGATCTTGATGGAGTAGTACGGAACCATGTCGGTGCCAAAGTAGTTGGCAAAGTTCCGTTCGATGTACTTGTTTAGCAACGGCAAGTAGGTCTGGTGGTTGCTCACCAACACTCCTGTGTATTCGTAGATGGTGAGGTGGGGGATTCCCAGCGACACGCTCCAGGCGCTGAGCTCACTGATTTGGTCGATCAAGCCATCGACGCCGCCGTTCTCGTCGTCGTCGTCCCGCAAGTCCAAGATGCACGAAACACGCTTGGGGAGCTTGGCCAACTTGGTGACGTCTTCTCTGATCACCTGGGGTGACTTGCTGGGGTAGTACGTCAAGGCGTAGTACTTGAGCACGATCCGGCGGTAGGTGTACTGGAAGTTCTTGTAGATCAGAATGAAAAAGAACAACAGCAACAAGATGGAGTAGCACAAGTAGTCGACAAGCAAAGCGGCCACCGACTTGCTGGCGGAGTTCCGCAGGACTCCTCCCGTCAATAGGCTGGCGAACACGGACGGTGACGCTGGTTTGTTGGCGGCAGCGGCACCACCTCCACCAGGGCCGGCGGCTAGCGGCGACCGTCTGTGCAATGCCGCAGCGGCAGTCCCGTTGAACTGGTCGGTGGCGTCCACTAGAGACGGACTGGTGTTGTTGCTGACACGGACGCGTTCCGAGACTTTGTGGGAAGACATATGTGTGGTGTACTCTTAACTAGGTGTACTCTTTTGGGAGATTTTTGTATGTGTGGCTGTGTGCAGTCCGGCCGCCGAATTTACGATGACGATGACGATACCTTTTTATTACTAGTCAGGGGGACTTGGGGAAGGTCTGGGTCAGGACAGGAAACGGCCAGGGTTGGGTGTGTTTTTTAGTATGTATATATAGAAGGCCACGGTTTTGTACTGTGATAACCAGCACTCTAAGGGATAAAGTTATATATTGTGGGAAATTTACCGGTTTTTCTAGAAAATGCAGAATTCCAACTAAACTCTCTTTCTACTACAGTCCAGATTTGGTTGTGGGTTCTGGTAGAAAAAAAAAGGTTTAGATAAGAATGGCTACTCCTTGCGTAACGTTGCCACATTGGCAGTTTCGGTGCTCCAATAGCCGAGAATAAGGTTGGTAGGTGGATCCCTGGCTTTTCTTGTCGGGCCGTGGTGATTGGTCCATTAGGTGTCCAGCGGGTGCCCCGCACTTTTGCGCCTCCACGATACAGGTCTTTTTTTAATGTCTCACAATGGCACAGAACAGAACGAAAAAACGACCTTGGCCGATTCCACCTTGACATATGTAGACGAAAATTTGATGCAACGCCGTGTCTTGGCCGCGGGTTGTAGGGCCGGGAACGGCTCTTTTGTATGGAGAGTCGCGTGTTTTTGCCCCCTCTCTCTGGTTACCGTTTGTACTGCGGTAAATTTTCCTCGCCGTAAAGGGGGGGGGAAGGAGGCACATTATTCTTAATCTCTACTAGTGCGTTCGTCTCTCCACGTGAAGCCAGACCCGCTTATCATAATTAGTTCTCTCTCGAAACCGACATAGAAAACCGCCCCCCAAATCCAGACACCGTCAATCTGACAAATCCGCAGACCGTTTCTGACAAAGCTTAACTCTTTGCAAGGGCTGCAGCGCCACAAATTCCCCGTTTTCACTACCCCATACATCTCCGTGAGAATAAAAATTTAAACCAACAAAAAATCTAATATCGCCAGATCCGGGGTCCTCGATACTATTAATATACTCGCCCGCCTTCGCTTGAAGCTGCTCTGAGCCTGGCTAATATCCCCGAAAGCACCGCGATCTACTGCTACCGGCCGTTTTTTCGCTGCTTCCACGCCAGTTTACACCTTCTTTCGCCGAGCGACACCGATCAACACATCTAGTGTTCCATCTGCACTTGTCCACCGGGCGTTTGAACCAACGGCTTACACAACACCAAACCACTACACACACACACACACACCCTTCCACCCACCACCACCAACGATCGCCGTTCCTTCCACCCCCATAATCTAACCATGTGGTCGTTTTTCGAACGAATATTGTACGATAACACCATCGAGGAAGAGTACTACAAAAAAATCCGACAGAAGTCCTCGTCCAACTCTGCTATCGTAGTAGGGCTTGTGGCGGCCGTCGGAGGATTCTTGTATGGCTACGATACCGGCTTGATCAACGACATCTTGGAAATGTCCTACGTATCACGAACCTTCCCTGCAAACCACACCTCGTTCAGCACACACGAACGCGCCCTCATCACGGCCATCTTGTCCTTGGGGACCTTTGTGGGTGCCCTTGTGGCCCCTCTCATATCAGACAACTACGGCAGAAAGTTCTCCATCATCCTTTCCGCCGCCCTCATCTTCAACGTCGGAAACATCCTCCAACTTGCATCTTCGACCGTCACATTCCTCTGCATCGGCAGAGCCATCTCAGGGATCTCCGTGGGGATCCTCTCGGCCATCGTACCCTTGTACCAGGCCGAAGCCTCGCCCAAATGGGTCAGAGGGTCTATCGTGTTCACGTATCAGTGGGCCATCACCTGGGGCTTGTTGATAGCGAGTGCCGTGTGCCAAGGAACGCGTAAGATCAACAATTCAGGCTCATACCGTATTCCGGTGGGGCTCCAGTTTCTCTGGGCCCTCATTCTAAGCGTGGGGATGTTGTTCCTTCCCGAAAGCCCCAGATACTACGTGCAAAAAAACAATATACACAAGGCTCTCCAGAGCTTGTCCAAGCTCAGGCGGCTTCCCCAGGACGATCTGGACTTGATCGAAGAGTTGGTGGAAATCAAGGCCAACTACGACTACGAACTCTCGTACGGCAAGACTACCTACCTCGACTGTTTCAGGAACGGAGGTGGAAGACACAAACAAGTGTTGAGAATGTTCACCGGGATCGGCGTCCAGCTTTTCCAGCAGTGTTCGGGAATCAACTTCATCTTCTACTACGGGGTCAACTTTTTCTTGAGCACGGGAATCCACAACTACTACATCTTCTCGTTTGTGACGTACCTCGTCAACACCATCTTCACCATTCCGGGGATTCTTCTTATTGATATCATCGGGAGGCGACAGTTGTTGGTGTGGGGCGGAGTCGGGATGTCGGTAGCCAACTTCATTATTGCCATTACCGGTGTCAGTGTTGGCAGCAGGGAGACGAGTGCCATTCTAAGCATCTCGTTTTCGTGTATATTTATCGCCTTCTTTGCATCGTCGTGGGGTGGTTGTGCCTGGGCCGTGTCGTCGGATATTTACGGGATAAGTATCAGACAGAAGGCCATTTCGATCACCGCTGCCACCAACTGGTTGGTGAACTTTGTCTTTGCCTACATCACGCCTTATCTTATCGACACCGGGTCACGTACCACTGCCATCGGCAACAAGATCTTCTTTATCTGGGGAGGCTGCAACGCGTTGGGAGTGGTGTTTGTGTATTTCACGGTGTACGAAACCAAGGGGTTGAAGTTGGAAGAAATCGATTTTATGTACAACCACTGCAGCAGCGCGCCCTCGTCGACCAAGTTCAAGTCGAGAAAGATCTACAACTTGGACGAGTCGTACAACGATTTGCTTGCGACGAACGGAACTCTGCCGGGAGAAAGTGGCGATGGTGACGATGACGACGACGACGACATCACGCCTATGGGGGGAGCTTCGACCTCGTCTCCTCCCTCCACCTCGAAGGGAACCAACGAGAAGCAGTTGCTGTCGTCGCAGATCACCAACGGCGACGTGCCGACGATCCATCCTACGAGCAACGACTTCATGCCGTTGTACAACAACAAGGAGAACAACACCGAGGAAAAGAACGCTCCCATCACGATTGTACCATACAACAACGGGTTGTCTCCGACGTTTTCGTCGGACTCGGACGATTCGTTGGTGGCCTCGACCCTCCCCAACACATATTCGTCTACGTCTGCCAACACGTCGACGATTCCTCCTCCCACCAACGACTACCAGATCTACTTGGACAGTCTCAAGCAGGACTACCATGCCAACAGCGACCGGAGATACTCACAGAACCATGTGTTGACGCGGGACCGTTCACACAGCACCAACATGAGCCGGAGCAACCCAGCATCGTCGTTGTTCCACGTCGATTCGTCCTCGAACAAGGGCTCCAACAGCTCCAAGTTGTTCAAGGGCGACACCACCGAGGTGGAGCCGGGTGTTCCCAGCACCATCATCGCCACGCCGTTTTTCAACCAGCCGCCAAGCGACTCTGATTCTGACGACGAGTGAAATGGCTGCGAAAAGTGCCCAAAAAAAATTTAACCAGTTGCACCACCAACAAATGGTGGGACGTGCAGCTAAGGACTACGAGTATACTCAGTAATACATAATGTAAGGACACAACAAGTAGGTCATTCTTCAACCTTCCCCCCCAAACTTCCACCTGGCGTAATTTAAATTCCGTGTCGCCACTTCCGTTCCGTGACACGATCATGTCATTCGTTCTCGCCCGCCGGTTTGCTTGGCTCGCAGAAAGGATTTGGGTGACGGACCACGTGATATTTTTCCCCAGGTCCACTACACAGAGGATTTAAACATCGCCATCGGTAAGACACACACACACACACACACACCACAAGTAACGATGACCGAAGCGTTCCCGCTCCATGAGGCCATCAAAGAGAACCAGACGCTGTTGGCCAAGCAGCTCATAGACGAGAACCCCAAGTGGGTGCTACAGAAAGACGACGACGAGCGCACGCCGCTCCACTGGGCGTGTTCCAAGAACAACTACGAGCTCGTCGAGTACATCACCAACGGGCGCCAGGTGGACGTGGACTCGCTTGGGGACTTGAGCGGATGGACGCCCTTGCACATCACGGCGTCAATTGGCAACGTCGAGATCTTTCTGCGCCTCGTCGACACCTGCGACGCCGACGTCAACCAGACCACCGACCAGGGCACGACGCCGCTCCACTTGGCGGTGAGCAAGAACCACCCGGGGTTGGTGCGCAAGTTGGTGGAGGAGTACGGGTGTTCGTGCCGGATCAAGGACAAGAAGGGCGGCACGGCGTTGCACCGTGCGGCCAGCGTGGGGTCCGAGGCCATGGTGCGGTTGTTGTTGGAGAAGGGCAAGGTCAATGTCAACACGAAGGATAACGACGGCTGGACGGCGTTGCACCATGCGTTGGCCGAGGGCTGGACGGATGTGGCCATTGAGTTGGTCAAGGGAGGAGCCGATGTCGAGGCGTTGAACAACGACGGCGAGAAGCCGGTCCAGGTGAGTGTGGACGAACGGGTGGGGCGGTACTTTCTCCAGCACACCAAGTAGACACAGTTAGGACAAGTAATGGGAGAGCAATGGTGAACTAAAACGATGAACCTAGTAATGGTGAACTAAATGAAGTGTAGGCAGATACCAAGTATGGAATGTAGACACTCAAATCGGAGAAAACAAACAGCGGGGCGAGGAAATAAAGTATTGGTTTTCAAATAGCCGACGAAAGGTAAAAGATGGAGAACGGTGAGGAATTCCGGGAGCAAGGAGAGAGAGCAGAAAGAGAGAGAGAGAAGAAAGAAGAAAGAGAATATATAGAGAATTATATAATAGAGAATATAGACTACAACAGCAGTATCAGCAAGAATCATGAATCATGAATCAGAATCAAGAACCAACAATCGAAACATGAATCAAATCAAGAATCACAGGCCAACCATCAAAACAAACAAACATTTAAACCATGCAGAACCAAAACTACAATGGCCATGACGAAATCTCACCCACCCACAACAATTGACATGAAACGGACTCAGGCACCAATTAAACGCCGCAAACGGTCCAGTACCGACAGCAAGAAAAAAAACCCTCATCCATGCTCGAGCGGCAGAACATCCGCAGAATCAAAACCATCCAATTACCATCCATCGCATGGCAAAGATTATCGAGGAAAAAAAAAACAAAAACCTAATCACCGCCAAACTGTCAGCAACGACTAAAAGACGCCAGGAATTTTAGTTTAGCTCCAAAACTGATAAGATTAACCCGGACAAAACAACAA
The DNA here is from genome assembly GCA_003706535.2 of Teunomyces kruisii. Taxonomy (NCBI): domain Eukaryota; kingdom Fungi; phylum Ascomycota; class Pichiomycetes; order Serinales; family Debaryomycetaceae; genus Teunomyces; species Teunomyces kruisii. The sequence goes on from PPLR02000020.1 coordinate 196,760, forward strand.
ACAGTAATGAGCATCGACCCGGTTCCAGCGAAAAGCGAAAAGCGAAAACCGGCCACGGCACGGAAACAATTTTTGCACCCATGACGTCAGCAACCACTGCACTCTCGCTCCCCCAGGCAGCACCGAGCAGGCAGCAGCACAGAACGTCGGACGTGCGTCTGTTTCCGGACCGATTGGCCCGCCGCCTCAGGCAACAAAAGCCAAAATAATAACCACCAAACAACACCCAACCACAATGCCGATAATGGCTCGTCGTGTAAAATAAATCCGCCAGTGTGGGTCGGGCCCACATCGTGTAGTGGAAGCGGAAGCGGAAGCGGAAGGGGGAGGGTGTGATGGGCTTGCCGAGCAAAACGGACCATCTCGTTGTGTCGCCGTCACGGAACAGCGCCAATTCACAACCAGATGACTATCCCTACCATAAAAAGTCTCGCTACCGTCACGTAGCCTTAGGCAATCGACGGACCATCACGGTTGCTAGTGACTCCGTGTTTGCGCGGCGGCTTCCCCCAGACTGCTCGTTCCACCTTGCTGTATACCTTCCCGAAACAGCCGAATGGTAAATTTGCTTTTCTGGAATATCAAAACAAGCATGACCGTTGCCTAATCGGGACGCTTACATAACAATAGCAAATTTTTCAACCCCTGGCCCACGGCTTATATATGATGTTATCATTCGGCCCTTTAATTTACTTGTTTTTTAATTTTGGTTCGAAACAACTAACGCCTCCACTTCCCGTCATAGCTTCCAATCTCCCACAATGCTTGCAATTGGTGATACCATCTTACGTGCGTTCAACTTTGTCCTCCTCGTCATTGCCCTTGGTTTGACCGGCTCCTTGGCCGGCTCCACCAACTTTCAATCCAACCCCCAGGTCAATTTCGCCGTTTTCGCCTCCGCCTTTGGCCTCTTGACCTCCTCCATCTACGGGGTCTTGGCTTACTTCATTGCCGCCTTTGCCTGGCCAGTCATCTTAGCCATCTTTGACTTTTTGAACCTTGTGTTCACCTTTGCTGCTGCCACCGCCGTTGCCGCTGCTATCCATGTCCACTCATGTAGCAACGAAGACTACGTTCTGGAGAACAACATCACCCAAGGCTCCGCAGGACGTTGTAGAAAGGCCCAAGCCTCTGTCGCTTTCCTTTACATCTCGTTCTTTGTCTTCCTTGCTTCCGCCGTCTTTTCCGTCATCTCGGTCACCAGAGGTGGCTTGTTTGGTGGTTCCTCCAGAGCTTCCGCTCCAAGAGTCGGTGTTCCAACCATGTCCCAAGCTTAATCTTGTTTTCAATTATACACCAAACCTTCAGTTCTTCCGTCTAAAACCTTCCAGTCTACGTTTGAAACAAGCGAAGTCGGCCCACGACGGAAGCCCGTCACATGCCATCGTCACTTTTACCTTGACCCAATTGCCCATTGACAATTGCCACCCTCACCTCCACCCCCACCAATTATACTACCCCTTTCATTTTTGTTTCTAACGTCCTGTTTTATTTTTCGCTTAATTTAATAAACCACTATTCAGTTATTCTTGCCTTCGTGTAATACAGCAACCATGTGCGGTTTCCTCGGGGGCTAAATGCGTTCGCCTAAATAGGCAATCGCAGCAACACTAAATTTTTTTTTGGTATTTCCGACTGCATAACCTGCAAAGAACGCAAGAAAAAAACCTCTCTACGTGAGACAGAATAAAAATTAACAAATTTCCTTTTCGGGGCTTAGTTGCAAAAAAACACACACTAATACCGTATAATGCTTTTAAATATATAACTTAGCTAGTTGGACGTGCTTTAGGCGTAATTCTTTCTTCTTTTCTCTATGGCGCTTGTTCTTTCCGTCTAGCGCTTTTTGCGCATCTTCTTTTCTCTTTCGTACTCGTTCTTTTCAGCACCCTCCGTCGTCGAAATCGTGTTGACAATGTTGGCCATCTTCTTGTGGTAGGCGTCGTACATTTGTTTCTTCTCTTCGATCCGTTGTCTGGCAACAAACTTGGTTTCATGTCTAATATCCTTCAAGGCAGACTTTCTTTCCTTCTTCAATTGGTTCTTGACCTTGGCCAACTCTTGTCTTTCACGGTTGACGTCGTACAGCTTCTTGTCGGGGTTGAAGTTTTCTTCGTACTTAGGTGCAAACGTAGCAATGGCCAAGGCCTTGTGGTGTTGCAACGTGAGCGGCATCCTGTCCTTGACCAAATTGACCTTCATCTTCACCAACTTGCTCAACAACGTACCGACTTGTGGTAGTACGCTGGCGTAGTACTTGACCAAATGCTTCAAGATCACCACAAACGGATCTATGATTTCAATCAACGAAGACAAATCCTTCCACGCAGTCACGGCCTTATCGAGAATAGACACAAGCCGGGCAAGAACCTGGAACCGGAATTCGTCGTCATTCCTACCAGAAACGACATCGGAAATGCTCACTTGTTTTTCGACGGCTGCAAACTTTGTGGTTTTGGAAATGTTCAAGTCGCTCGTCAACACCTGCGAGGTCGACACCAACCTGGCAGCATCAATTTGCGTGGGTTCAGGAACCAACAACAACAATGCCTTCTCCAAGAAGTTGACGACTTCGGGAACGTATCTCTTGGAAAACTTTTGGTAGTTCAACAAGGTGTCGGCAATGACCGCACCCTGACTGATATGCTGGAATGATGCGTCTTTCTTGTAAAGAAGTGTAGATAACGTCTCATTCATTAAGATTAAGGTCGGTGTCACTATCAAGTGGTAGTGGTCCGAGGTGGAGAATAAGAATCCAATCAACACAAAGAACACAAGATCTTGCTTGAGCAAAAGGCCCGAGTTGGCCACGATTCTTTCTTGGATCGCATTGATTTCTTCCCTGACGTTTTCAACCAACACTTGGTTGTATGACTCGGCCAACTTCTTGACGATTTTGACGATGCTTTCTATAGTGGCCTGCTGTGGGGTCTCTTCGTTGGCGAGATGCAACGCTTGTTGGAATAGTATGGCGACAAAAGTGTTCATCTTGTCCTTGTTGCCCATGGCCAAGTTGGGCCTGTATAATTCTATGATTTTGTTAAGGTATGCAGTTTGCCTTTCCGGCTCGATGTCAGAAAGTGCTTTCGAGAGCTCTTCTTGGGTCGAAGGCATGGAGATTTGTGCCTTCTTTGGCAAGGTTCTTCCCAAAGGTCTGGCTTCGTCCTCACTTCCACTTCCACTTTCATCGTCTTCGCTTCCACTTTCGTCTTCTTGGTCAGAATCCTTTATCGTGAAGCCATCTTCTTCGTTCTCACTTCCGGCCCAGAAGTCTTCTGCCAAGTCGTCACCTTCGGCATCTCTGTCTTCGACACCTTGCATTCTTCTAAGTCTGTCTGCCTCCAATTTCTTCATTCTGTCGTCGTGTTCCTTGGCAATTTCCTCTTCTGTCTTCGTTCTGTCAGCAGGAACGGAACGTCTGTCATAGGTTAACTCTCTCCTCAAGTTGTCGTACTGGATTTCTTCTGGTGTCTTGGAAGAGAATTGGGCTGCCTTTGGCTGCACAGTCATTAAGTCGCTCATGACATCGCCGAAATCTTCATCCAAATCATCAATTTGGGTCTGGGACTTCTGGAATTCCTTTTGTCTTTGTTGCTTGTAAAACTTGGACTTAGCAATGACTTCTTTCATCACTTCTGCCTTGCTCTTCTTACGTGGAGGTTCTCCTTCGCCCTGGAGTTGATCTTCGTCGACATATCTGGCTTGAGTATCGTCTCCCAATCCACCAACATCTTCATCATCGCTCAAGGTCAAGGCTCTTCCACCGTGAGTCAAGGAAAACCCACCATCGTCGTCTTCGTCTTGTTCATCGTCACTTCCCAACGCAAACACATTTCTCTTTTTGGACGAAGCTTGTCTTTCTCTGGTGAATCTTTCCAACATCTTCTCTTCGGCACTTAAGTGCTTGTTGTTTTCACCGAATCTTCTGTCGACAACCCCACCTTTCTTTCCTTTCTCCTTCCTCTCCAAATCGTACTGCAACTTCATGTTTTTCTCCACATTGGAATGTGTTCTAGTGGCATCGTTGTGTTGCTTGGAGCCGGCCTTGACAAACTTGCCGCCTTGGATAATCGACACGTCGTGCTTGGTCCGGTTGAATCTTTGATCAAACTGGTTGAATTCTTCTCTGATTCCGTTCAACACACTGGCTTGGTCATTTCTTCTCGTTTCTGAAGGGGTCTTCGACTTTGAGTTTTTCTTTTTGCTGTTGGTCTGTCCAATCAAGCCCTTGGCCTTAAGCGCAGCCTTCAACTGCTTCAACTGTGACCCTGCCATCGTTGTCTATAACTTTTCATCTCATCTCTCATTGAAAAAGTTAACTTCATCGTGCGGCGGAATTATATGCAGGAAATTCATATTCATTTTGCAGCCTACTACTACTACTACTACTACTACTACTACTACTACTACTACTACTACTACTACTACTACTACTGCCACTGGTATATTATTTGTTGATATCTATATCTATCTGTTAATATCTTGTTTGTAGAATTGGTTCAACATCCCCAAAACACCGGACTTGCGGCCCTTTCTGCCAGTATCAAACTGGTCGGATTCGTCAAACTTATAATTGATGTTGTATGTCGAATCGCTGAGACTTTGGCTGACATTGCTTTGTCTATCGGCCTGGTCGCGGTCTCGGTAGATAAGTGACGGAGAAGGATCAAACGAAGACTTCTTCAAGACTGAATGGCTTGACGTTTGTGCGTTTTTGGTCCCGAATTGTGGTGGTTTTACTGGCGGCGATTTAGCATTCAGTTGTTGCTGGTGCTTAGCATTGGCACCACCGTAGCTTTCCAAAAAGTACATGTAACTTTTTATCATCTTATCGTCCTGGTAATATTCTGTGAGTCCACCATCGCTTTCGATGTCGTCGTCGCTGTCAGAAGCCAACAGATGGTCGTCACTGATTTTGGCCTTTTCTCGTCTCTTCTTTAAGTTGCCCAACTCAATCTCACTAGCTGTACGCACATGGTGCTTTCTCTTCCGCTTTTTCCGTTTGTTAAGGTCGTACATCATGTTTTTGTCCTTTTCCTCAAAGTTAAACATGGCGAAATAGCAAACATACCCCAAACCATCAACATGGATCGAGTGTTCACGGAAGAAATCAATGATTGCTCCGGAATTGTTGGAGATTTTGAACCACAAGATGAATGGGGTGAGTATCAAACTCATGATCTCGTTCACGATGATGATGATCTTCAAACTGTAAAGATCACAGAATTCATTCTTCACGTCCAGCGTGTGTAATCTTCCATTCCACGAGCTCGGCAAATAATGGGTGAACTGCGAGACGTACCGTAAACTAGCTTCCGGATCATAAACAAACGATGAGGTCTGGGTGTTTGCATTTTCAATCGACGAGGATGAATTCGGATACAAGCTTGACGACGTGATGGCCCATAAAGTACCAAATATACTGATGTAAAATAAGGTTGATTTCCCCTCAGTAATCTCGAACGACCAGAATGAATGGTCCTCGTCTTCAAACCAGAGGCCCATGATGACCAAGATCGCCATGATTGCCCCCAGAACAAAGTTGGCCAACGTCATCAAGTTGACAACTACAAAGCCACGAGGAAACTGGTTGATATAGGTGTTGGCTGGTCCAATGGAAAGGTGTAGTCTTCTAAGGAAAAAATGGGGCAATTCATTGAATTCGCGTAACTTCCACTCGGCAAAGGGAGTGTACTGTCTCAAGCCAAGGATTGACGACGGATTGGACTTGTACTCGTTAAAATAACGGAAGAAGTAGAGCAAAACAAAGTAAATCACAATGAAAGGACACAAGATCAAATTTATGATGGCAGCCATTTTGAACCGCGAGTTGAGTCCGCTGGCAAGCTGGTTTCTATTGAAATCCTTCAAGATGGTGGAGTTTATTTGACCATGATGATTAAAGATGTAGTTGTTGATGCATAACTTGAGATTCCATTCCAAGGTCTTGGTGAGAACTGACTTGCCATTGAATAACGAGAGGGTCTTGTTGTTTAAAAGGGGGATATCGAACGATAAGTCGAGAACATCTTTGTTGATGAGGGCAATCATGTAGTTTTCCTTTCTCATTATTCTGTTTGCGATGTCGTGGGCGTTGAGTCTGACCTTGGAATTCAAGTCGTTCAAATAGTGTTGTTGTGCGATGTTGTCGCCTGCGGTGGAGGTGAGGCTGTTGTAGTCCTTCAAGAGCATGAGGCGTTCAACGATGAGTCTCCAGGAGATCGTCATCAATTCGCTGTCGTTAGATATTCCGATGAGTTGGAGGTAGAAGTTCTTGATTTCCTTGAGTTTGTAGTTGAAGTCGTAGTACAACTGGATGAGTCGGAGGACGATATATGCAGCAAAGCCAAACAACAAGAACTTGACTGAAAACGGAACCTCGTGGACAAGGAAGTTGGGGATGACCAAGTCTTTCAAGGTGATGTGTTCTTTGGTCTGGAGATGGGTGAAGAAGAGCTCGTAGTTGACGCCCCATTTGAGAAACACCGAGAAGGCAAGGACAAAGATGAGGATCAACAAGTCCACCAAGCGGGTTAGTACAATATTGAGGATGCCCATGCCGCGGTAGTAGTAGTATACATCGGTGAGAAACTCGTCCATGTTGGTGATGTTGGCCCAGAGGTAGAGGGCGCGTTCCTTGGGCGGGATAAAGAACTTGCTTTTGCGTTCCTTGTAGTTGGGTGCAATGGTGGTGGCATCGGGCGGTTTCCGGAACGTTTCGTAGAGCGGCAACGTGTCGCTGTTGATATCTGGCGGTTTTGGGACGTTGAACTGGAGCCGTTTGGGCGGTTGTTGTTGTTGCTGGTGCTGTTGTAGCGGCGCCAAGAGCTCATCTTCTTCCTCGTGCTGGTTCCAGCTGGGCACGGAAGGATCGGAATCGCTGGAGAGGTCCAGATCCGACTCCAGGTCGAGGATGGACGGTCTTGAGGCTGCGGGTTTGGGTGCAAGTGGCGATGTCTGTGGGTCGAGGTTGGTGTGGGTGGCGTCTATTTGGCCCTGGACGCTGTCGAACTCGGGGTCATAGAACTGATAGTTGTCCTGGAGCTGGTTGTAGACCGAGTGGAGCCCGAACACCCGCAGGAGGAACGTGTCGTTGTCTTTTGGGGGCGTGGACATGGGGTCATGGGGTGGTGTATTTGGGGCGATAAGGAGTGTAGATAGTGGTGGTTTAGGCTAGTGTTGCGGCACGGGTGTTGTGCTGGCGGTGGTTCTGATCTATAGTGCGGTCCTGGTGTTGTGCTTGAGAGGGGCGGCCAGTATTGCGGTCCCGGCCCTCCTTTTGCAAAACTATCGTCCCACGGATTTAAGCCCGCCGCACCAGGGCCGCCGCACGCGCACCCGCCGCACCAGGGCCGCCGCACGCGCACCCGCCGCCTCCATGTGCCGATTGCACCTCATCGTCGCTGACATAAGCACGATAAAGAGGGGCGCGCGCCATTCCCCCCTCAATAGATGTCTATTTCCCGTCCCCACCGAAACCACGCCCCTCCTCTCATTCCCCCCTCCTCGCCCGACTAGTGGCCCCCTCCCCACAACGGCGAACACAAATAGCAGCAGTGGCGGAAGGCCGGTAAGCAGGGGCCCGAGTAGCGGGCGGTGGTGGTAGCGGTACCGGGAATCGCCAGGAAAAGCCCCCTGCTCCATGCCCACTGGCACATGACACACCCACCCACCCGGCCAGTGAAACGGCCAACGGCCCTCTCCCCCGAGGGACGAAGGTTTTTCCCCGAGCAGGTGGAGGTGGGAGCCTTTTTGTGAGAAAATGCGGGGTGAATCGTACACAAAACCGCCCCCTCCTTTGTCCCGGCCATAGAAATTTTAGGATATATCAGTGACGGGGCCCGCCCGTGCCCAACCGGTTGGTGTACAGTCCAGCTTGGAATTCACACGGACTTCTTTTCTACTTACCTGTGCTTTCGCTACCCTACTTCTCAATGGACTATGACAACATAGCCGACGAGGCGGAAATCACCACCAACTACGGCACCAAGACCGCGTCCGGCAACCCCCGCATCTACAACTGCAAGCAGTGCAACCGGGCGTTCACCAGAGAAGAACACCTTACCCGCCACACGCTCTCCACCCACAACAAGCTCAAGCCGTTCACGTGTGGCATCTGCCAGCGTCCGTTTTCGCGCCGGGACTTGTTGTTGAGACACGCCAAAAACCTCCACCAGGGCAGCGAGCTCGCCGTAAGCCGGATCCGCAAGTCGTACAAGCGCAGCGAAATCGCCACGGCAACCCCGGTCTCGCTCACCAACTCCACCTCCCAGGAGTACGAAAACAGCCCCACGACGCTGGCGTCGTCTTCGCCCACCAACGACTCGCCGCCCGCGACCCGCAGAAGCATCGACAACAGCGATCTTCTCTCAAAAATCGACGTCTCTCTCCACCAACACCACCACCAACAGCAGCAACAACAGCACCAGCACTCGCTCCACACACACCACGAACTGCAGTTCCAACACCAGCAGCAGCACCAGCAACACCAGCACCGCCAGCAACACCTCCAGCACCAGCAGCTCCAGCACCTGCTCCAGAACCTCCACACTTCGCAGCAAGTCCCGCCTCCGTTGATGACTACACCGGGCCTCTTGAACGCCGAGGCGTCGGCGCAGGCATCGACGTTCTCGCCGGCGATTTCGCCCGACGGCTACGAGACTCCCGAAAAGAAGCGGTTGAAAATGTCGGTGAACATGTTGGTGAGCTGAAATGCCAAAACAGTAACGAAGTAACGTAAATTAAAGGCTGGGAGTGGGCCCGGGAGAGACGGCCATTGTAAACTACAGAGCCCGGCCAGCACGGACTGGCGGCGGCTCGGGGGGATTTTGTTTAATTATGGATGTATAGGTTTTAAGGAAACGAATTATGAAAATGCGAAAAACATCGACAAATTAACCATCTTGGCCAAGCACCACCAGCGAACATGCCCGGTGTTCCCACGCTCCTGTACCGGATTCCGTACAAAACCGATTCGGCGCACGCACACTGGCACGTTATTGTGACGGACGAAGCGCGGCACTTTTACTTCAACCGCGAGACGAAGGAGTCGGTGTGGCAGCTTGCCGACATCCAGGCAGCACATGGAGAGTTGGACTGGGAGGCGTTTGTTGGTAGTTTTGAGTATGAGAAGTTGGCGATGATGTTTGGGCGAGTGAGGGGCGTGGTGGTGGAGAAAGAGAAGAAAGTGAAAGAGGAGAAGGAGAAAGAGATTGGTGAAGACGATGAAGAGGTAGATGTTGCAGAGGAAGAAGATGAAGTCGATGATGATGCTGAAGAAGACGACGAAGAAGATGATGATGAAGAAGACACCGCTGCTAGGGACGAATTCATTTCCAACATGCTCAAAGAAGAAGGATACCTACAAGAAAAGACACACGAGGAAACAAGAGAAGAAACGCCAGACACCAATTTGATTCTGGGATATTCTTCGAGCGAGGAAGAGGAAGAGGAGGAGCAAAGAGAAGAAGAGGAGGAAGAAGAAGAGACAGAAAACGAAAGGAAGGAAGAAGTAGAAGTAGAAGAAGATGACGATGTTCATAAAGATGAAGATGAAGACGATGTTGAACAAGCTGAAGAACATCTCCAGCTCGACTTATCAGTAGACTCGCCCACAGAAACCAAAGACGAATTCAAAGCGGTGTTGGACACGTTGAAACCAAAGATCTCCATCTACGATACCTGGCTGTTTGTACAAGAAGAACTCATCACCGACTTGGCCAAGTTCCCCGGCTACTACCTGCTCACCGCCTCCAGCCGAGAAAAGGTGTTTACCGAGTGGTGCCAGGAACAAGAACCTCCTCCACCAGTGGAAACGCCCACCGTCTCTTCGACGATGCAACTCCTCAATCTTCTCCAGCAACACAAAGATTCCGTCAAGACCCAGTTCTATCAGGAGTTCTCCCACAACCACCACACCCTGCTTGTCTCCATCGACCTCTCCACCGCCGAAAAGAACAAGCTCTACGTCAAGTACCGGACGTTGTTGGTGGACTTTGCCAAGTACGAGAAAGAAACCAAGAAGCAACAGAAACTACAACAACAACAGCAAAACCACAGCCAGAACACCAAGGTCAATCTCAAGAAACAACACCTTGACAAGTTTCTCGAAACAAACCGCACCCAACTCGTACGGCCGCAACTGGTTGTGGCCCCCGTATTGGCACTGGTCCCGGAATTCGCGCCGTTTGAGCGCTGGCTCTGGCTTGTTTTGTCCCTAAACGTGCCTGTGGCTCTCGCCGAAGATGTTTCCAACTTTATTGTTGGCGACGACAAGCGGCTCGACGCATATCTCCAGTTTTATAGCCAAATAGACCAATAAATAGGGTATGAGTTGCATATTGGGTCACGTGATTCCAAATCCCATATCACGTGACAAATCTACCATCTTGGTTTTTGTACAGGAATTTGGCAGCCGATGACAGGACCAAAAACCAACTACATAATGGCCAGTCGTGTAGTAATCACGGGCCTCGGGCTAGTGACACCGTTAGGCCTCGGTGTCCGGACATCATGGAAACGCCTTATTGCCGGAGAAAGCGGGTTGGTTTCCACCACGACCCTCGCCGATTACGAATCGGGAGGCTGGAGCGGGATCCCGGCGAAAGTCATTGGAAAAGTGCCCGACGGCAGCAAGCACGACGGCAAATGGAACAGTGCCGAACACTTTGACAAGGGAGAGGCACGGCGGCTTGCGCTTTTTGCCCAGTACGGCTTGGTGGCCGCACAGGAAGCCATTGAAGACGCGGGGCTCGACATGACAAGAGCGTCCGAGTACGGCGTGGCCGTCGGCAGTGGCATAGGATCGTTCCATGACATCTACGAGAATGCCGTGAGCTTCCAAAAGGACGGTTATCGCAAGGTGCAGCCGCTTTTTGTGCCGAAGTTGTTGACCAACATGGCCGCAGGCAACATCTCGATCAAGTACGGCATGGAGGGTCCTTTGCATTCGGTGAGCACGGCGTGTGCCACCGGGCTCCATGCCATTGGCGATGCCTACAACTTCATCACCAACGGCTATGCCGAGGCCATGGTGTGTGGCAGTACCGAGTCGTCGATCCATCCGTTGGCATTGGCGGGGTTTGCCCGGGCGCGGTCGGTGACCACCGACTACAACGACAACCCGCAGGCGGCCAGCAGACCGTTTGATGCCGGCCGGAACGGGTTTGTGTTGAGTGAAGGGTGTGGGATCTTGGTGGTGGAGAGTTTGGACCATGCGTTGGCGCGGGGAGTGACGCCAGACAACATCTACGCCGAGATCAAGGGCTACGGGTTGTCTGGCGATGCCCACCATATCACTGCACCCAAAGAGAACGGTGAAGGGGCGTACAAGGCGATGAAGATGGCGGTGGAGCGGAGTGGGCTCGACCCGGGCGCCATTGACTACATCAATGCGCATGCTACGTCGACGGTGATTGGAGACCGGGCGGAGAACAACGCCATCAACCGGCTTTTTGGCAGCACACCCGGTTCTAGCGTGATGGTATCGTCGACCAAGTCTTCCATTGGGCATCTTCTCGGTGCTGCCGGTGCTGTGGAGACGATATTCACGGCGAAGGCGCTCAAGCATGGAGTGATTCCTGCCACGCTCAACTTGGAGTCGCCGGGAGGACATGGCGACGACGACGAGAGCAAGTTCCGGTTTGATTATGTGGCCAACCACAGCAAGAAGCAAGAGATCAAGTATGCGTTGTGCAACAGTTTCGGGTTTGGCGGAGTCAACGGTACGTTATGTTTGGGTAAATACACAGAGTGAGAAGAAAGGAGGCGAGATGAGAGTATGGAAGACAAAACAAGACAAGGCAAGACAAAACAAGACAAAACAAGACAAACAAGAATGTAGACATGAACAATATTGCATCGAATGAATATATAGATATAATAATCGAGACTTTTCGGATTAGTGTCTTTCTTCTTTCACTAGTTCATCTTTTTCTTCTTTCTCTTTTCCTCTTTCTCTCTCTTTCCTTTCTCTTGCTTCTTTCCACTACACAACAGTCTCCGGCACCGGCACCGGCACCATTGCCGGAATTCCTTGTCTCTACGACATGCCTGATTGGGAAATTCTGTGGATGCGTGAGGACTGGTCATGTGCGTTGATGTGTGGATCCAGCCACCTTTCGGGTCGGCCCGCGCGCGCACCACGGTTTTCGGGTGGCTCGAGCCTGTTTAGGCGTGCTGGTATATATATGGCGGCAGATCCAGGGGCAGCGAGCCGAGTTCCAGTTCAAACACAGTCATACAATGCAGACGGTATACAGAAACATCACCACACACACCGTCGAGCCCACGGCGAAGCTGCCGGCCACCGTGACGGTGGAGGAGTTGGGCGCGGCTGCAAAATTCCAGTCGATCCTCCAGATCACCGACTTCAACGACCCGTTGTCGGTGCAAACGGGGTGTCCCGTGCCGGAGTTGAAGCCGAACGATCTCTTGGTGCAGAACAAGGCCGTGGGCTTGAACCCCATCGACTGGAAGGGCAAGAAGTACGGGTTTGGCATCTACCACTTCCCGTGGATCAACGGGCGCGAGAGCAGCGGTGTCGTGATACAGACGGGCCACAACGTCGACCCCAACGAGTACGAACGTGGTGACAAGGTCATCATCAGCAGCACCAGCTACCGCGACCTCCGCACCAGCACCTTCCAGCAATACACCGCCATCGACTCGCGGTTGGTGTGGAAGTTGCCCCCCACCTTCTCCTACGAAGAGGGCGCCACCATTGGCGTCGGCTTGGTCACGGCCGGCATCATTTTCTACACCTCGTTTGGCTTCGACTTGAGCACCACCCCCACCCAGTACAACGACACCATTCTCATCTGGGGCGGGGCGACGGTGGTGGGCCTTTTTGCGACCCAGCTCGCCAGGCTCCACGGCTTGAAGGTGATCGCGGTAGCCGACGCCAACAACTACGCGTACTTGAAGAGCTTGGGTGTCGATGCCGTGGTCGACCGGTACTTGTCCACCGAAGAAATCGTTGCCGATGCCCAGAAACACGCCCGTGCCATCGGCAACGGCACCATCGCGTACGGCGTCGACTGCGTTTCGAAGGAAAGCTCGCGGACGGTGCTCGAGCTTCTTTCGGCAACGGCTTCCTCGTCCAAAAAACCGTTGTTTGCCGGCATAGTCGGGGTGCCGCAAGATGTCCCTGCCAATGTCGAGGTGCGGGAAGTGGTGGTGAAGCGGTTCCACGAAGATATCGAGTTTGGCAAGAAGTTTGTCGACACCACGACGCACTTCTTCCACGACGGCTCGATTAAGCCTACAAGAGTGAAACAGTACACCGGCGGCATCCATGCCATCGACGATGCATTAAAGGATTTGGAAAACATAGGGGCCAAGGCGGAAAAGTACGTGGTGACGTTATAGAAGCGCTAGTCGTGTTCGGTATTTATTTATAACAGTAATATTAAGGCGAGAATTTGCAGCCACAATTGCGGAAATCTGATAAGGCAACGACATTTTTTTGGCTGCGACCCGACCCGACCGCCACAACCCATGAACAGGCCTACTCGTCGTCGCTGCCTACCAGAAACTGGTCGATGCTGGGTCTGTCGACTTGGTTGAGCTCGTAGCCTGTTTCTTCGTCCGGCAACGCGTTGTAGTCGCGCACAAACACCCGTCTGACCTTGGACTTGGTGTTCCGGTACCACCGTGTGCGGGTCTCGCGCCCGATCATGAGCCAGACAATGAATCCCAACATCCCCATGAAGATAAAGATCCCGTACCACCGGTGCGGCTCGATGTACCACTTCAGCTCGTGGTTCTCGGCCTCGTACGGCGACTCGTAATCGAAATGCTGATACTTGGCACCCTTTTCCGGCGCAACAAACTGCGGCCGTGGATACACTCCCTTCTGTTCGGCACCAAAGTGGTACACGTTGGGCAGCGCCGAGTGTAGGAACCCGGGCCGGATGAGTTCCGGGCCGTCGGTCTCGTGGGTGTAGTTATTGTATGCCTGGATATACTCATCGTTGGCATAGAGAATAGCCCGGCCCAACGTCCACGAAAAGGTGGACCCATCGAGCTCTTCGATCAACTGAAGTGACTTGAACTTGTTGGTTTTGTTATCGTCGATACCAAACCGCGGGAAGCCCAATCCCAAATGAAGAAAGTTGAGAATCCACGACGACTTGAAACAGAGCTCCGAAAGCTCGTCCTCGTCCAACCTGTCCTTGGAAGCCTTTTGGTTGTTGAGTTCGAGAAGTGAGCTCCAGCTTTGCGAGCAGATTTTCGACGTTTCTTCGTAGATGTGTTTGTAGTCGTAGGTATCTTCCTTATTTTGGGGCTTCGAGTCTTCTTTGGAGTCTTTGTTAGAGCCTTTGTTCTTGGAATCTTTGTGTTTGTCTTTCGGTTTGGAATCTTTGTCTTTTGAATCTTCTTTTGGTTCTTCTTTTGAATCTTCTTCTGAATCTTCTTCTGAATCTCCTTTTGAATCTTCATCATCAGAGTGTTCGTCGTCGGAGTCACTATCCTTCGAATCTCTTTGCTTCAAGTATCTCTTGGACGGCTGTTCGTTCTCCTCATACGACAATAACTTGGTTATCGCATCCCAGTAGCCACTGACTCCTACAAAATGGTTTATATCAAAGTCGAACGCAGGAATCAAGTCGTTCAACAAGCATGAGCTTACCTGGTTCTCTTCGCTGAACTGCTTGCAATTGCTGGAGTCTCCGTTGGCACCAGGATGTGTGCCCTTGGAAAGTACCGGAAAGATGTTGTTGAGACATTTCTCAAAGTTGCTTTCGCCAGTAAAGTCGACAGATATGTCTTTAATGACAGCCGCTTTCGTTGAGCCCTTTGGGAGACATGGGTCGGGGATGGGTCCGCGGAAGGTGTCGGGCAAGTCGTGTTCTGCTCTATAGGACTCGACCAAACTCGTGAAGTAGCGATTGTGGGCTTGGTACATGCCGTAGCCGAGAAAAGAGTCGGAGTACACGTTGTATTCGTTGGTATCTGGATGGTCGTAGGTATCGGAGTCTTTCAACGGCAACGGCGAGAGGTTGATTCGGAAGAGATTGTTCTCGTGTTCTTTGCTTTCGGTGCTGTTGGGCTCGAACACCACCTGTGTCGACGCGCCGCCCATGTCGAGCAAGCCGTACGTGGTGTGGTTCTTGCCGTGCTGGTGGTTTTCCGGGTGGTCGAAGGAGCCGAGCATGGAGTTGATGGAGAGCCAGCCGTACAAGCCCTCGACGTCGCCATCAAGCACGTTGATGTGCGACGGGCACTCGGGGAGATAGAAGTCCGAGTTGCTGGTGATGTAACTACAGATGTTGTCGATGATTCCCAGCTGTTCGGTGGGGTTCAAGAGTCGCATGCCCGCCGTCGAGTGGAGAAAAATGGGCGTCCGGTAGTGCTGGGACTTGGGCACCACCGACAGCGCCAACTTCAAGAGCGGCTTGATGTGGTGCTTGCCTATCTTTTGCGGTGCTATGTTGAAGGACGAGATTCCTGGCTTGATTTTGACGTGCCATTTCTTGCGCGTGTTGATTTTGGGAAAGAGCTGTGTGGGAAGCGGCAACTCCGACGGCACTGGGGCCGGGGCTGGTTCGTCTCTGGGGTTTAGTGGAGGCGCCAGGCGGAGGTCGACGGTGTTGTTGAGCGCGTAGGCGGGATTCAACCAATTGTAGACGTAGACACGGGATCCCTTGGAGCCAGCATCGATGATGATGATGTAGTCGTAGGGAATTCCGTCTTTGTTGTAGATGGGGCCAGTTTTGACAGTGTCTTTCATGGCGAAGGGTTGGTGGTGGTGGTTTATTGGTGAGTGCTACGTGACAAAAGCTGCAATTGAATTGTGTGCGAGAAAATAGTGACAAATAGAGACATCGTTAGCGAGAACTGTTAGCGAGACAGAGGCAAATAGAGAAACGATGGAGAGGCAAATAGAATGCCAGACAATAGACATAAACAAACAAACAGACAACAGATAGACAACGGACAGACGTTACCAAGACAATTTCAGCTGGATCTAGATCTCAACTCCGAGACCGTGGTGGTAATTAGTAATATCCACCCCAAGATTAGTGAGGGTCTCGCTATTTATTTTGGCTGTGCGCGCCCGCCGGAAACGGAGATCGTCAAACACACAGGACGCCGGGCACAAATAATATTCGCCCCAAAGTAGAAGTCGTCCGCAGATCCACCCACACCACGCCCAAACCCACTGTACGCTCCGCTAACACCATATGCACGGAATTGTAGCCGGGTATCGGGATCGTCAAAATAGCACCCACCACCGTAAAAATAAATCTCCCGCCATCCCAACACATCCTGCCGCGACGTATTTTATCGGGGTGGGCTACAGTCGAGACAAAATAACCTGAGATTGTCGCGGTATTTTGTGTGGGAAGGTGGGGGTGGGAAGAGAAGGGGGCGCTTACACGAGTGTATATTGCAATCTACCTATGAACAATGGGTAGCCTGAGAGAAGTGAAGAAAGAGCCAACAGGATGGCTTTGGCTGTGGAGGGGGGAAGGGAATTTCAGTGCGCCACGGCCGGTTTGGGCCTATTTCACTGGGCTGTCAGCGCGCTAATGTATGCCGGGAGATGAAACTGGACAACAGGAAACCGGAAACGGGAAACCGGAAACGGGAAACGGGAAACGAAAACGGGAAACTTGAACCCCACGAAACGGGAAACGAAACGAAACCAGGAAACTCGAACCCCACGAAACTGGATACTGGAGACTGGAAACTGGAGCCAGAAAAAGCCATCGGCAAATGCGCCTCGACTTACCGTTCCATGGCACCAGGTGGGACTCGCCTCGCTTATTCTCGCTTATGCACCACGGCGTACTGCCTCCCTAATCAAACAACAACACACTTCTCTTCCTTCTTAGGCGGCTCCGGGTTCTGGACCCGCTCGATTTCGTCTATCAAGCCCTCAAACGCCCCGCTAATATTCAAGTTGTCCTTGACGCTCGTCTCTAAAAACTTGCACCCAAACTCGCGGGCCAAGCGCTGGCCGTCGTGTTCGTCCACCTGTCGCTGGTAGTTCAAGTCGGACTTGTTGCCGATGAGCACGAGGGGGATGTTGTCGGACCCGATCGAGTTCAAGATCTTGTCCCGTATCACCTCTATGAGCTCGAACAGCTGGCGCGACGTCACCGAGTACACGAGCAAGTAGCCGTGGATACCGATGAGGTGCTTTTCGTTCATGATGCTGAACTCGTCCTGGCCGGCCGTGTCCAAGATCTCGATGGCGTAGTCCTGGTTCTTGTAGGTGATGACCTTGGAGAAGTGGTTCTCGATGGTGGGATAGTACGACTCGACAAAGTGGTCTTCGACAAACCGGACGGTCATCGACGACTTGCCGACGGACCGCGAGCCGACGACAGCAAGTTTGCGTGCCTTTACCATGTGTGTGTGTGTGTGTGTGTGTGTGTATGTGTGTAAGGGAGGTGTGGAGGGACTGGAAGCGTGGGACCGGAGCAGTGGAGGGAGTGGTGGAGATGGGTGCAGATGAGTGGTTGTACCGATAACAGTTTTTCGGTGGGACAATAAATTTGTGCGTGCAGATAACACTGGTCCTGTGACTGGTTGCCGAACCGGAGTGTGTGTGGAGTAGACGGGAAACGGAAACGAAACAGCAACTGTGCCAGGTGTAAAAGTCTTGTGTTTGTGTGTGTGTAAGATGTGGAGTTCGGAAACGATGCCCAAACTGGTTACCACCCGGATGGGGCCGGAAATGTAATCTTACGATGGGACGAAAATGTGTGGAGCGGGTGAACCTGGTGTTTTATGCAGGCCGCTCACGTTGTCCCTTCGAAGGTAACCTTCAACGTCATGCCCTTGGAGGGGGGCGCGCGTCGGCGGTGCAAACACGACCGTTTCCGCCTCGCACAACTAACCCGAACAATGACTAAACAACCTTAACCTTATTGGGATTAAGCTTTCGCCAATTTCGGGTTGCGGCCACGTAGGTTTCGTGGGTTGCAGATAACAGGCTACGCAGGAGTGCGTGCGCGCACACAACCATGCGTGGGATTTTTTGGGTCGTGACTCTGGCGTGCGGCGACGGGGTGCGAGTCTGACTGTACTTTTCCTGCACCGCGCGCAGCGACGCCTATGATGTCAAGTGGCGCGCAGCAAATCGTCCAAGTTAGACTTTCTGTCGTGTTAAATCTGCGTTAAAACGCTAAATGTACCGCTACAAGGTTTAGCCACGGAGTTTCATCGCGTTTTGCACATGCTGCTGGCGGTCAGGTGGGTGGGTGTGGGTGTGGGGGGAGCACTGCCGGCCACGCGTCGCAACGATCGGCGGCCCGCTGCCACCGGTGCCCAGGCCCGCTGATGGGCATCGTGCCCCAGCGGCTACACCCACCGCATTTTTTTCGCTGCACAGGCAACTTGTACCGGCGCGTGGCGAGGCGGGTTCCCGCGATACAAATTCTCTAATCTCGCTAAATCTCGCTAACTTGCGAAGCGTAATATTCTATCTATACGTTCATATGGATGGATCCACCGTCCGGATATTGAAGTATGGGGGTGTTGTAGTGGTCGCCGGGCCCGTCGTTGGTGTGTGTGTGTGGTTTGAGGTCGAGGGAGCGGCGGCGTGTTTGTTATCGCCGGTGTGGGTGGCGGCCGTGCCGTTATTGCCGGCGCCCCCACTGCTCCCTCCACCAAGATTCTCGTAGCCCATGCACACTTTCTTGGACCGCTCACAGTTGTAGCACGCGGGCTTGCGCTCGTCACACTTGATGCGCCGCTTGCGGCACGTTAGACATCCTGTCCGCGTCCGGCGCTTGATGATACGGCGCTTGTTCATGAGCGCGTGGTTGTTGTCGTACATCACCGCGTCGGGGTGGTACTGGTGGTGGGGGCTGGGTCCGGGGCCCAGCGGTGGCGGGAACAGCGCGTACGAATGTAGGGGCGGCGGCTGGTGGTGCTGGAGGTGGTGCTGGAGCTGCTGTGAGGGTGGGGGCTGGTACGAGAAGTGTGCCTGGCTGTCGTGGTGTGGGACGTAGCCTGGCGGCGCCGCCACCGCGTAGACTGGCTGTGGGATGTACATGGGGTGGGGCTGGGGATGGGGTGCGAAGGCGTGTTGTTGCAAGTGGAGGGACGGTGGTGCGGTGGAGGGAGCAGCAGCGGTGCCCGCCACTGGCGCTGGCGCTGGCGCACCCCCCATTACACCCCCTGTTCCTGGTCGCTGGAGGTGTCCAGAAAACTGGACGTCGTGACCCGGACCCGCGTGTGTCACGACTAGTGGAGCAGGATATGTCTGCAGCGTGCTGACCGGTGACGACATCGGTTCCTTGGACACCGACGACGAGGTGGAATTGCGTTGGTTCAAGCGGTAATTGGCCGCAGCAAAGTAGTCCAGCTGGTATTCTATGTGTGGTTCTGTGAGACGCCGTATTGGGGTGGGCGGTGGTGGAGGAAACGAAGGAAGCGGTGGTTGGTTGCGAGGCGTCGCGTCGTCCACCTTGGTATTGCTGATGAGCTCCGAGACTGAAGGTAGTTGTGTCATAACTTCATCTAACACAGGAAATGTCTGATAAGTTTTTTTTCCTGGTGCCCGGAGTTGATTTCTGGATTTTACATATATTTAAGGGACTGATTATTGAATCTTCATTAAATATGGGCTAAATAATAAGTTTAAAAAATACTGAAACTTGGAACAAAAATAAAAATATAAAAAAAGACAATACAGAGCGGAAATAATTCGGCAAGAAGAAGAAAACACCAAAAAAAAAAACACCCGGTCGCAACGGGAAAAAATAATACGTAGGAGAGGCAATTAGTAAGACCCAGCCGAAAATGGAGGAGGAGAACACAGATGTGGGTCGCTAAAATCCGAAAAATAGATGCTTATTGAATAAGGTTTGAGATATGTGATGCAGATGGGGGCGGGCCACGTCAGGAGTGTTGGGCATCGTGGATGGGACGCGATGATTCTCTATGTAGTGGCCCGACAAAAAAAAATGTCGGGCTCAAACAAAACAAAAAACATAACATGACACAACAACACAAACACAACACAAACACAACACAAACACAAGCGACATTTCCATGGAGGAAGCTTACGAGAAGCGCAATAACCGATAATAGAACGTACCTGTATCAGCCGAATTATAAATCTCTAGGCTTCCTGTTGGGTGCAGGGATCAGCCCCCCGGGCGCTATTGTCTGGCGGTGTCGTAGGGAGACAAACACAAAAAATGCGAAATTTTAGCCGACCTTCACCAGGTGGTTTCGAGTCCGGATTTGCACGCCGGACACAATAGAATAGACAGAAACATGGCCGACATTATGTCTGACAGTCGCATCTACTTGCGTACTGACAGCGGGGCGCCTCCGATTTACCAATTAGATTAGTTTGCGCTTGACTTAGACACGAGGCGCGCTGGCACCTTTAGCCTGACGTTAGATAAGTGGCCACGTAAGCGCATTCGAGTTGTCTGGTTTGGGTGCCAAGTGTGTCTGGGTGCAGTCCGGTGCAATCCTATGCAGCGCACCGCAGCGCACTGGCCGTAGTCAGGGAGCGGATTGCCTTTCCTGTTTATGTGGTTTGTGGATCCCCCATTGGTTATTTTTTACCTTTGGCAAACTATTTTTTATTTGCAAGCTTTGGCTAAAAAAACTGAGATATATCTTCACTGTCCGGACTTATTATGTGCCCTGCACGATCTACATGAGATGGTGAATGCAGACATTTTGGCC